>JAZHYW010012672.1:0-15288 GCA_037355805.1 Ixodes ricinus | reverse complement strand
TCAGCGGAAACCCGCTTGTCTCCACCACAGGCGGCGGTGCCAGCCTGCATGACGCCGGTGACACCGAAGAGAGAGGAACCTTTTTTTTTGTCTTCTCCGATCTCGCACTTTCCCATTTTGGGGGTAGCTTTCTACTTCCATCGGATCTGCTCCTTTTCAAGAGAGGATGTGGAGAATACTGCGCCCACCTCAGATGCCTTTTGTTCCGAACTTTCTGGAAGGTGCGAAAAATAACGCCAGGCTCAACTCCTCAACAAAGTCCCTAAGTGTCGTCTGCTCTCCGCGTCTTCCCCCGAAAGGGCGGCTCGTGGATCAGCGCCACGGCACTCCGCCATCGGCACGACGCTGGCGGCTCGGCTCGTAGTGACGGAGCCACTAAGGACATCCGCGCTTCCAAGGGCGCCCAGGGAACCACGGACCGCGACCACCCCCAACAGGATCTGGAGCGCGGCAGCTGGCTCGGAACAAGGAGGACCACGCAAAGCGGCAGCAGCCGCCTGCTGAAGACGCTATCCAGAGAAGCAAGGTGGCCGCATAGCCGAGCCCTGCTGCCTCGAGCAAGGAGCCCAAGCGACAGCTGGCAGAGAGTGCGGACGCCGAGCTCATCGCGCGCATCAGACAACTCGAAGAGCGCGACCTCGAACGGGCCATCGCGCTCCAACCGGCGGCGCCGACCTCCGGACCTGCTACGCCATGATCCGCCCAGCAGCGCTATCCACTGCCCCTGGACACCCGCAGCAGCGTTCTCCGTCATCGACGTGCCGGACGAAGCTTGAGGGGGGGGGGAAAGTCTTGGGCACCCTGCTGCAGCCTGGAGCCCAGTTGCACGACTGCGAGGGCAGATGGTGCCGAGCTTTTCCCGCGTGGCCGGCGTTTAATAAGTTTTTGTATATAATGCATTTGGAATTTAATGCATTTGTGATGTTGTACACTGGTTTACAAGATGATTTTATTACATTGAACTGTATTTTCTAGTTTTAAGCTCTTGGTTAGCGCACTTCAGCCTGAAGCTCTCGCTGTCGACAGACACATGACATGACTAAACAAATACTTAGGCAAATATTTGATAAAACACTCTCAGTTCAACTGTTATATCTTATGAATGTAACCTTCTCGGTAGTATTTCAGCGCATGCATGTCCTTTGATACTCACCAGTTTTGGTGGCTGGCATTGAACTCGGCGCCGGGCCGTGGGAAATTAATGTCGTCTGACCCGCCTGACCAGTCGGCATGAAGGGTGCTGGTGGCTTTGTCCTCCCTCCTAAGGCGAATCAACAAGCCAATGATCAAAGACGCAAAACAAGGAAAAGTGATGCTTCAGATAAGAACGCGAGGGCGTTCAACGGCCACCCTAGCGTGACTCGTGCCCTTCTACCCAGCACCGTGACATCTAGTGTTGAATATATCCCGATAACATAGCGGAAACAAATTTCTCTACGATTGACGTGGTGTCACGTGGCATAGTGACGTCCTCATGAAGTAGCGCCGGATGGCGTTGTAACGTCATGTGACAGAGACGCTGTGTCGCATGATGCACAGCCATTTGACAGCACATAAATTACGTCAGTTGTACTACAACGTCATATTGCGACTTATTATCAAAGTGCATGACATGAATCGACGTTTTTCAATTTTAGCCTTGACGTCTTGGGGGAAACTATTACTTCGCAGGTCATAACCTCACTAGCGGCAACAAACATGTCACTGCGAAGAAATGCGAGGAGAGACGCCAAGCAGGACTTAACGTAACGTAAAGCGGTGAGGTCACATGGAGAACGTTGTGAATATGGTCGAAACTCGACCGATGATGAGAGCAACATATGCCTAATATAGGGACGCTAAGCGTATGTCTGAATTGCAGCAGAGAGATGATTCCAAAAGCTATCGCATGTCGCGTCCATTGTAACCGGCCCTCAGTTTTGCCTTCATATTCCAGCGTGCAAGAAATTATCCGTCGGATGGCTAAAAAACAAGACATGTTGCGCATGGCTGTTTAAAATCGTAGGAACGGGAGAAGTGCAGCGTCACCTGTGATAAGTCATTATTTTATAGTTTTTTTTTTCCATCTCCTTCCTCTGGAAAGCTTGGTGAAAGAGATCAGGCACGCAACCTAATTCGTGCACACCAATGTCTCCTTCCCCACAATAAAGTCTGTCTGCTTTACCTGTAAACCGAATCTCAATACACGACAGCTCCTTAACGGAGCGTCTGAATCCAGCTTCAACCGCGCCATCTTCTGGAATGCCGCCTGTTACCGGCGCGGGAACTCTAGCTTGATCTCCAAGCTGGCCTTCTAAAGAGACAGCGCTGCGCGGTGACGACCTCTCGCTTCGCTCAGGAGAAACTTTATTATAATCTAAGGGCCGGATCGTGCACAAAATCTCATCGGAGCCGCCAAGGGTCGCCATGTGCTTTTGCGTCTGACCACCCCAACGGTGCCTCCGACGTTGGCTGGCGTTGCGGCGTTCGCGTTAGCAAACAAAGTCCTGAATATGGCGTCCGCCGTTGTTGGCTTTAGATGCTTCATTCGCGCATCCCTCTATAAAGAAGACGCTTCGTTAGCAAAGCGCTGTGATGCTAACATAATGGTATCCTGACTTTATAGTGATGGAAGGAGCCGTGTGGGATGGAAACATAAGCTGGCGTACTTTTGCCTTCGTCTGGCAGTACTTTTTTAAATGTGTGGGACGGGAACAAAAAATAAATTCGAAATATGGACTAAACGCAAATGGCTTACTTTTTTTTCAAGCGCCCAAAAAACTCGAAAAAGAGGGAAAATTGGCACATACTTTTACCTTCCAAGTTCTATAATGCATAAAATGCAACATAGGACCTTGAAGTTTTAATTTACACAAGCTAACTTTAGCAGGAAGACCACATTGGTGTAGAAGTTCACGTGACGTCATAGGTTACGTAAACAGATTTTCCCGCCATATTGAGCGAAAAACTAAACGAATGTATGGTCGCGGGACATAAAGTTTTCTTCTATATTTGGCGGTCATTTCCATCGTAACGGATATATTGGACACCATTTCCATCAAAGGTTCCAATGGGATTACAATTGTAAGCAACGATAGAGTGCAGGCGAGCTGGTAATTAATCGACATCTAGACCCTGACATGGGGAACGATAGTGATTTGAGATTTGTTGTGTTCGTCCATTTTTTATCGTCCCCATCTCATGTTCTACAAGATGTGGATTGCATTGTTGTTTTACATTCGAAAGTAATTGGCATCACTTTATATAAACTGGATACAACTTCAAATAAAGTTCCAATGGGCTTCAAATGTTTTACAATATCATGTAGTCTTTGGCACATCATTGGATGAATTGGACACTATTTCCGATAAAATTTCAGTGGGCATTCAATGTTGTCAGAAATTGGGCAGTCATTGGCAGCGCATTGGATAAATTAGATACCACTTCAATAAAGTGCCAAGTCTTCCAATGTTGTCAAATATTTGGCAGTCGTTGGCACCCCATATTATAAATTGAATGCCACTTCCAACGAAGTGCCAGGGAGGCTTTCAATGTTGTCTAATATTGGGCAGTCATTGGCACCCCATTGAATAGATTAGATATCATTTTACACAAAGTACCAGTGGCTTCGACAGTTGTCCATATTGGTTAGTAATTAGCGCCACTTTAGATAAATTGGATACTACTCAAGTTAAGTGCAAATGGGCTTCCCGTGTTGTTTTTTTATTTCGGGCAGTCATTGGCATCTTATTGGATAGATTGGAGACTACTTCCCATGGGGTAAACAAGCTTCGATGTTATCAAATATTGGGTAGTCATAGGCACCTTACTAGATAAAATGGACAGTATTTCCAATAGAGTGCTGATGGGCTTCCAATGTTGTCAATTAGTGGGCAGTCATTGGCACACCCTCGAATAAATTGAATACCACTTCCCATGATTGCTAATGTGCTTCCATTTGTGTCCAATATCGCAGCTATTGGTACTCTACTGGAAAAATTGAATACCAAGTTATAATAGGTTTCCAAGGTTTGACGATATTGGAGAGTCACTGGCATTCCCTTTCAATGAATTAGATACATTTTCAAAAGTGTGTATTGGTTTATAATCTAGCTCGCAATCGGGAGTCATTTACATTCAATTTGATAAACTTGATACTTATTCAATAAGCTATCAAAGGATTTTTTGTCCTTGTACAAGCTTCGTAATTCACCAAATGTACTGAATCACTGTTTTTTAATTGCTTTAAAATGTTGAACTATACTACAATTGTGTTGAGTAACTTTGATGACTTATTGAAAAATATTTCTTTGTCTGCACCATAATTCAAATTCACAGGACAACCGAATCCCAGTGTACTAGTTGGCTTTCAATATTTACGACATCGAAAATTGTTTGAAACCTTCAGCTTAATGCCCTGTAAATATCGGGTATATTTAATCTGCTGCACTGACATTGCCACGAAACATGCTCTGAATATTTTGCTCAAACGTCAACCTGTTTGCTCTTACTTAAGATAAACTTAGGTAAGACGTTCTACGCGGAATCATATTTTGCTGTAGATGTTTGTCCTAAACGCAAGTGATTACTCTGTTAAACCAGCTATCGGTCGGCCAAACGGAAATTATAACCGAAATAAGAGCCATACAAGATAAACAAAAAAATACAGATTCAGTTTTGGCCTCCCTTGAGACCAAAATTAACACTATCGATCGCGAAATTGCAAGCCTGAGGACAATAAAGGAAGATGTTGCTGCAGTCTCTAAACTTACAGCCACAAATTCTTCTATGATCGAAGAAATCGCCCGAAAATGTACCGCACTTGAAAATCAATCCCGACGAAACAACCTGCTTTTATTTAATATGCCCGATATTCGGGATGAGACATGGAAACAGTCCGAAGAAAAAGTGATAAGCTTTTGTGAAGATAGGCTTGGTGTAAAGATCCTCCCCCTTCGATCGAACGGGCGCACCGAATCGGCCTTTTCAAACAACTTAGTCCATCGCCTAGGCCCATTATCATAAAATTTAATTCGTTTAAAGATAAGGAACTATTGCTGTCACAAGCATTCAAACTGAAAGGCACCAACTTTCGGTTGAGTGAGGACTTTTGCGAAGAAACTCGGAAGGCACGGAAAGAACTTTTATCGTTTGCGAAAGCACAAGGCCACGAGTTTAAATTACGTCACGACAAACTGAATATTGGAACCTCACGGTATGTCTTCGACTCAGAGGCTGGATGTGTAAAGCAGGTTCCTGCGTAGCTCAAGCAAGACAAGTCATCCTCCCCACAAAAGCAATCTTCGCCCGTGACTACTTTGAATTATTTCATAGCGAATGCAAGAAGCATTCTTTCAAAGCAGGAAGAGCTGTTATCTGCTGTCCACTCATGCTCTGCAGACATTGTTGTAATCAGCGAAACCTGGCTAACCCCAGAAATTCCAGATACCGAAATAATCTTAAGCAGCTCTTACTTTATTGCCCGGAATGATAGAATAGAACGTCGCGGAGGGGAGTGTTGATCGCTGTCAAAAATGGTCTACGTGTCCTGAATTATGATAGAATATCAAGTTTTGAAGGTGTTTGGGTCAGGATTAAAATGCCTACTGTTCACATGCTCGTCATTGCGTGTTATAAGCCCCCTGACCTGTCTGATTTTTCGCTTTTACTTCATGAGTGTTTAGAAAACCTTGCCCATTCTTATCCAAATGATATCTATGTGATTACGGGAGACTTTAACTATCCTCAGATAGCATGGCCTGTTTTTCCGAATCTCATATCCTTTGACACGTGGTATAACCTTTCCAAACAAAGCCGCGACTTCGTCGACGTGATAAGCGCATTTTCCCTTTCTCAAATGGTAGACCAGCCAACCCGGAACTCAGCTTGCTTGGATCTTTTCTTTACTTCTAAACCTGATTCTGTAGTTTCAATTAATATTATGGAACCGCTTAGTGATCATGTATCTGTAAACGTTGAAGTAGGTATCCCAATCCAAAAACACAGTCCACTGGTCAAATGTATCTACAATTACTCTAGGGCGAATGTACAGGACATGAGTCAAAGCCTAGAAGGATTTTCAAGGGCATACAGGGTAGACTTCGACTCTAGAACAGTGGAAGAAAATTGGAAATTATTTAAAGATAAGATGCTAGAGTTATGCAATCAATTCATTCCAAAAGTAAATATTCGGTCATCTGCTGAAAAACCATGGTTTTCACACCATATTAAAAAACTCCTCAACAAAAAGCAAAGACATTTTCGACAGGCTAAAATATCGCGTTCTTTGATTGCATTTGCAAAGTACGACGAAATCCACCAAATGTGTGTAAATGAAATAAAGAAAGCGAAAAATAAGTTCTTTAATGAAGATTTACGCGGCCTTATAAAAACTAACCCGAAAAAATTTTGGAATGCAGTTAACCCTAAGTACACTTCCGTTCAATTCCACTTTACTGATTCTTCGGGAGACGAGCTGGATGCTGCTGACGTGTGTGAACGATTTGGCAATTTCTTCAGTGAAATGTTTTCTGATGAGACCTTTCCCTTGCCAATACTCTCACCTGAAGATAGTATACTAACTCAAATGGCTCCAATTACCATGTGTGCGACTGGCATTCAGAAACTAATAGAAAATCTTCCAACCAATTCAGCTCCAGGCCCTGATAATATTTCAACAAAACTGCTTAAGCTCTGCAAATATGAAGCTTCCACTCTCCTATGTTTACTCTTCCAACAATCCTTACAAACTGGTATAATTCCTGCCAATTGGAAAGAAGCAAACGTCACCCCAATTTTTAAAAGCGGTCAAAGGAATGAGTTGACGAATTATAGACCAATCTCTCTGACAAGTGTACCTAGTAAACTGATGGAGCATATAATTTTCTCAAATATTATGGATCACTTGTCGGTCAACAACTTGCTCTTTGTAAATCAGCACGGTTTCCGGCGGTATCATTCTTGTGAAACCCAGCTTTTTGAATTTGTCACAGACCTCCATCAAAACCTTCACTCTAAAACTGAAACCCATGCAATTTTTATCGACTTTCAAAAAGCATTTGACAAGGTACCACATCAACGACTCCTTCTTAAATTACGCGCTTTTCAAATAGAACCATCGGTTATACAGTGGATATCGAACTTTCTCGTCGACCGCTCGCAAAGTGTCTGCTATGAATGCGAATCTTCATGTCAAGGGAAAGTAAGATCAGGAGTACCGCAGGGAACCGTGCTGGGCCCATTACTTTTCCTTTTATACATAAACGACTTGTCCGCAACTATCCAGTCTACCATCCGTTTGTATGCCGATGATTGTGTGGTTTATAGAAAAATATCTAGCGTTCACGATTGTATTGAACTTCAGAACGACTTAATTAAAATTGAAACATGGTGTCTAAAGTGGCAAATGAACATAAATATTTCAAAAACAAAATTTCTAAATTTTAGTACTAAGCGAAGTCCAGCTGACTTTAACTACACTCTCTTCGATGGAGTTCTTGAACATGTGCACACATATAAATATCTTGGGGTTTATTTCGCATCAAACATATCTTGGGAAGCCCACATCAACCATATAAGTGCAAAAGCAAATCAAAGCCTTGGTTTTCTAAGACGAAATCTTCACATGGCGAACTGGGAAACAAAGCTTGTAGCATATACTACCCTGATTAGATCTCAACTCGAATACGCTTCGATAATATGGAATCCACATCAGCTTTTTTTGACACAAAAACTCGAATTAGTGCAAAACAGAGCCACACGCTTCATTCTTAAAAACTACACGCGTACAAGCATCACCTCACTAAAGGAAAAACTTGGGCTGCCACCTCTTGCAGACAGAAGGAAAATCTCAAGACTTGCATCATTACATACTTTGTATTACCACTGCCCATCGAAGAGAGAACTGTATTGCCGGGCTGCACCGCATATTTCCGCGCGTACTGACAATTCGCAAAAACTTCATTTGGTCACTCCACGAACAAACCTCTTTAAATTTTCACCATTACAGTTAGCTTCATACGAATGGAACTCTCTTCCTGATAATATTGTAATCATCCAAGAATCCTCTGCTTTCAGAGATTCTCTTAATACTTACTTATACGCATAGCAACCGTAACACCTGTTTTCTTGTTCTATTTCTTTTATGTTTGTGTTTTGAATAATGTTGCACTTGCCCCCCCTTATGTAAAGCCCTACGGGCGCTTTAAGGGTATAATAAATGAAATGAAATTAAATGAAATGATGCTGCGCCTTAAAGGGCAACTCCGGCCAAAACTCAAAATGAAATAAATTACTGGCATCGCTTTAGTGACACAAAATACGACCCCAGCCAAAATATTACGTCCGTGGGACGCCGCATTCTCAACTAATGCCGATAATAAAAATACGACCCGCCGCTCCTTAGCGGGCGGCCAGCGGGTTGCCGATCGCTAAAGCATGATAGGGCCGTGACGTCAGTATCGTTCTCTTTTTCTCCTCCGTTCCGTGCGTTGCGCGAGTGCGCTTCTTTGAGCCGCTACCACCGCTACTTTAGCTTGTGATTGGCGTGTTTAGCCGTTGCTTTTATCTGTAGTCCGTGTAGCTTCGGTATAGCCTTTTGTTTATTTGCTTGTGAGGACTCCAAGACTCGTTTTAGCGAGCAACTCGGTGCGCCGAAGACTGCCCAGCTATTCCTCGAAAGATGCCGAGTGCAACTTGTAGCGGTGTGGGCTGCTCAAACAACCCGCTGCGCAACATGGAGGTGCTTTATCACAAGTTTCCAACGCACCGGACATTGGAGAAGGTGTGGGTGAACGCTGTTCGCCGAGTGGACTTTGGACTTCGGCTTTTACGCGCCCGAAGAAAAAAAACGCAAAAAGCAGACGTGTACAGTCGAGCACACGTATGTTCGGGCGCCGGGGCCCGCACCGGAGAGCCTCAAAGCTGCGTGTCTGGACTGACCCGCAGCGCGAAAGCGAGAGGGCCCCCGGTACTGTGCGCCACTGGCAGCGTGGCGTTGAGCAACGCCGCTCCTACGACGGAGCGCCGATGACAATTTGAGGCTTAGCGACGAGTACGAAAGACCGCCCACGCGGCGACAGCCGCCGAGTGCGGCACCGAACGAGTTCACTCGTTTTCCAGTCGCTAGCTTTTGGGTATACAAGCGACGAGTACGGCATAGCGCACGCACGGCGGCGGCCGCCGAGTACGGCACCGTACGAGTTCACGGGATTTTCCAGTCGCTAGCTTTTGGGTATACGCACAAACTCTTGCTACATGTGCTTGATAACTACCACGTATACAGAATTAAAACAAAATCAGCTGACCTCCTATCTTTAGACGGCTAGCGCATCAGAGGTAGGTGCCGCTCGACCTGCGTACTCGTTGAACGAGAAAGATCCTGACGTCATGTTCACATAGTGGATGATTTCCAGTGTTGCTAGGGCCTCGAGCGGCTGGTTTCCGGTTTTGGTGGCCGCGCCCCAAACAAAACGTTGAGGCGTCGATATCTTTAAAACTACGTAAAATAACGCGAAAAAAATTACACCTTGCAGTTCAGGGACGCTGAATGCACTAAAAACAGTGATAATCCCAAAATCGAAAGTATGGACCGGAGTTGCCCTTTAGGTGAATCCGAAACCCCCTCTTCACAGTTGCGCTCATGCGATTCTGATTCACGAGTCGCAATGAATATCTCAAAATTCACTCCAGCAGCGTAATACTGCCGCCCGCAGGGCAACTGAAAGCAGCGCTCGGTCACCGACTTCTAGAATATTCGCGTTCATTCTCGCCCCACACGTAACTTTCCACCTGCTTTGTTGTTCTCGAAAGTGCCAGTTCATCCTCGCCCCGAGCGCCCGACACTCAAGCCTTCTTTGCCGAACTTTCGAGATAGTGACGCATTGCAGATAAGCAGCTATCCGCGTCCTTGTCGAGTCAGTCTCGCTCGCGCTCTCTGTTTCGCTGCCGAATAGCCGCCTGCTTTCCAGCTGCCTCGACGCTATTTCCTTTCTTATTTTGGATGGCACAAGTTCGCTCATTAAACCTTTATTTTTCAGTTCACTCTTCTACTTCTCGTCGCCTTAATTCGTGACATTTCTGGTGGAGGTGCTGGGTATAAAACCCGTGCAATGTACAACTCATCAAAGAACTCGTTCAGCAAGCCCCATTCCCGACGACCCTCCGTTGAAGACTCAGAGCATCGTGCCAGACGATGCTCTGAGTCTGATGATGCGGATTCTACTGAAGGGCATACCGAATGCAGAATACTATATCGATGCGGTTGTGGTTGCAACAGACTTGTGGGACAAGCACATAGATGCACTAAAGACTCTATTAGAAAGGTTGCACGATGCAGTGAACACAGTCAAGCCAAAAAAGGTGTGAAATTAGATTTCACGAAATTAGATTTCTAGGCCACAGATGGGGATCAGGCCATATAGCCTCAAGACAGGAGAAGATTCGAAGATTCCTGACGAAGATTCAAGGGGCGCCAAGGTCGACAACGACAGGCCAGGTTCTTCTTGGGTTTGACTGGATTCTACAGGAATTTATTTCTAGCAACACAGAGGTGGCGGCTCTTCTTACAATGTTGACCCTGAAGGAAGTTTGCAACGAGGATCAGTGGGACGACGAGCGGAAAAGGGCGTTCAGTTGCCTTAAAGAGGAATTGTGTAAAACCCTCATCCTTATGGCGCTCAACGTCGACAAGGAATTTGTGCTGAGTACGGACGCCTCAATCGCCAGTTTGGAAGCAGTCCTTCTGCAGGAAAAAGATGACGTACTGCATCCCGTCGAGAACACAAGCAGATGGTTAAGCAAGGCGGAAAAGAACTATTGCACGATTGAAAAGGAATATGTGGCACTACTCTGGGCAGTTGAAAAGTTCGCACTATATTTATATGGCAAGCACGTCCGACTGCAAACTGACCTCTAGCCTCTGGAATTCTCAAATACTGCTAAACACACAGTCGTGTGATGTGATGGAGCATAAAGATGTAAGACTATAGTTCTCACGTCGAATACATTACGGGTAAGGATAATGTAGGTGCAGACTAAAGTCAGATGTAAGTAAAGAATCTAGACTTAGAATGCCCCTTTGCCTATTGTTGTTTTCTTTTTTTGCTCAATTGTGCATGGGCTAATACGGTGATTGAATTAGTAGTTTCGATGTGCAAACTAGTTTTTTCGGAGGAGGGGGGGGGGGCGAGGAACTCAATTTTATGTGAGATCGAATTGCATTTCGAAGTCGGATGGACTGTACGAGTTCAAGGTGATGCACTTCGGACTATGCATGGTACCAGCAACTTTCCAGCGTGTCATGGACACCGTACTGGCAGGACTGAAGTGGCAGAGCTTTCTTGTCTACCTTGACGACATAGTTGTGTTTTCAAGTGACTTCGACGAGCACTTGCGACGACTCCGAGCTGTACTCTAAGCTATACAGACCGCACGACTCACCCTTAAGCCGTCCAAGTGCATGTTTGCCTGTGACGAACTAAAGTTCCTAGGCCACGTGGTCAGTAATCACGGCGTCCGCCCAGATCCCAAAAAGGCTCGCGCCGTTGCGGCATTTCCAGCGCCTTCAGACAAGAAGGCCATGCGAAGATTCCTTGGAGTTCGTGCCTACTATCGACGCTTCGTTCGCGATTTCGCAAGAATTTCCGCACCGCTCACAAAACTGACGAAGGACGCCGAGAAGTTCGAATGGGCCATGGAGCAGCAGCACGCATTCGACGAGCTGAAACAACTACCCAGACTCCTCCTGTTCTTGGACACTTCGATCGAGATGCGGAAACCGAGATTCATACGAACGCAAGTAACGAAGGCCTTGGCGCGGTACTGGTTTAAGTGCAAGAAGGCACCGAGCGAGTCATCGCCTACTCCAGCCGGACACTGTCCAAAGCGGAAAGAAATTACTGCACGACTGAAAAAGAATGTCTGGTGGTCGTCTGGGCCATCACGAAGTTTCACCCGTACTTATACGGGAGCCCTTTCCGCGTTGTCACGGACCACCACTCGCTCTACTGGCTTGCGAACCTAAAGGACCCTTTATGACGTCTCGCTCGATGGAGCCTCCGACTGCAGGAGTTCAACATGACTGGGGTCTACAAGACAGGCCGCAAGCACAGCGACGCCGATTGCCTGTCCAGAGCCCCTGTCGAGACATCCTCCGATAGCAGCGACGACGATGACGATGAGTGCTTCCTAGGCGCGGTGAACACCGACGACATGGCGCGACGTCAAAGAGACGATCTGAGTTGCGCGCCCTAATCACAGGGAACTGGAGCGGGAAGCACCATGCAGCGGAGGAGGGACGCGCGGCAGCGGTAGCAACAACATCGCACCTGCCCCGCAACCAGCCCGGTGTCCCCATCGATGGACAGAATTGCGCGCATAGCCGCCATGAACCTGAGGATGCTTGCCGACAGTACAGGGAAGGAGCACGAGAAGGCTCTCGGCAACGGGATCCCGGCCGACCCCCGCGGGGAGTGGCAGCGTCGGGGGAGGAGGGAGAGGCACGGGTGAGAAGCGCCAACGCACGCCCGGTGACCACCACCCCCGGACGACAAGCGTCACTCCCAGCATCCACACCACGGCCGAGGAAAACGGCGGTGGTGACCCCCTGTCTCTTCGGCCCAAGAGCTCTCCCAGAGAAGCCGATTCGTAGGCCACCAGTGCCGCATCCACACTGGAAACAAATGGGGAAGAGCCCTCTCCGACCTCAGCACAGAACAGCTGGCCCCGCTCTTCCTGAATAGGACGCGGTTCGTGGCCAACATCCCCACGCAGAAGGGGTTCCGTATGATAGACTGGGACGCGGAGGTCAGCAACAGCAACTCTGCCGAGGGAGCCCAAGGAATAATCGGCGAACATAATCCCACGCTCGATGCATCGCCACTAATCGGATTCCCCCTTCCGGCTCACAAGCAACTGGGCCCATCCACCTCACAACCACTCCGCAAGTAGGCATGGAGCATCAAGACGCCGAAAACACCTCCACCGGCCCCTTTCTCGACTGCTATACCGTTACGAGTGGTAAATACGTCAAAGAGAACTCAGCCCAGCATCCCAGTGGCACGTTCGCCAGCTCCTCGAGCCCGTCATCTCCTCTCAAAAGGAAGCCACGACTCCCACTCCTACCGGTGAGCATTTACGGAGTAATTATTCGCCCAAGAGGGCTTAACCGTGCTTCAGTTAACCCCGCACAGCTCTTCCTTGCCGTTCAAGTCACCACTAAGTTTCCGATCGCGATATCCAAGGCGTGGAAACTTCGCATTGACCCGGATCAAAACGTGAAAATAATACCCACGCCAAGCCAAGTAGCAGCCAACAATTTAGCCACATTGACCGAGCTTCATCTTGGCGGCAGGATATACGAAGTCGGAGCTTACCAAACTCCCCCGCGCCTTGGTGCGTGGAGTTACTCATGGCATCTCCCCCGAAGACGATTCCGGCTACCTTATGGAAATTATTAGCGCCCACTACGCCACACTCATCCAAGCCCGAAGAATGAGCAAATCCAACTCCGCCCTCCTAACTTCTTCATTCAGAAAGGTCATGCATACATTTTTCACGCTATACTTTTCTCGCCAGAGGTGAGCTCCATTGCTGCCCTTTCATGAAATCCCCACTTTACTGCAGCAGTTGCCGAAGCACCCAATATAAAACAGATGTATGCCCCATCGCCGACACTCCCATATGCGCTCGATGTGGCCAACTACACTCCCTAGATCGATCTTGTTAACCGAGATGCGCAGTATGTGGGGAGGCGCATATCACGGAAAGCAAGGAATGTAAGAACAAACATCGACCCCGGCCAACCAAAACCCGAGACGCACTTCCTCGTGGAAGGAGCAAAACCCGACAAAGAAGTGAAAGCAGAGGAAGTCAGAAATCTGCACACAGGAACAGTAGTCATAGCAGGAGGCCCAGCCACCCCACGCACAGACCGCAGGTTACTTGGGCCAGGATCGCCTCTGATCCCAACTTAAGACCTACTCCAACCCTTTCAGCCAAGGAGAAGCAACTTCTCAAGGAAATCAGTGAGTTCTAGTCTCAAATACATACCCTCCATCAAGAAATTCCCAACATGACCAAGGCTATCCACACTCTCACTGCAACCATCCAAGCCCTCAAGCAAGGCACGCCAACCCCATCTACACCCGCCCCTGCCTCTCATCAAAAGAGAGAGATGATTGTGGGATATGCCAGCTGAACAAAGAAATAAATACACACGACAGAGAGAGAGACACAAGTAAATGGTTGTTAGTCCAGCGGAGTGCATGTGTATGTTACTTGTGTCTCTCTCTCTCTGTCGTGTGTATTTGTTTCTTTGTTCAGCTGGCATATCCCACAAGCATGAATAACCAACCTGCTCAGCTTCAGGCAATCACAGAGAGAGATGAATTGTTAAAAAGAAAAACCCAACGCGCAATCCTAACCAAACAAGCCAGGGACAAGAAGACGGAGACCATTGATACTGAGAAGTCCTCTCTTGAATCTGCATTTTATCTCCAGGCGCAACAGACCACTCTTTTCTTATCTCAAATGCGAAAGCAGATGCAATAATTTCAAGAGCAAATTAAACAACAAACGCAGCAACAACTGCAACTACAAACAATTTAACACCACCTTCAAATTCAAGCCTCACCGCTTTAGCTTATAGCTTTTCAGCAGAACCATGACGGATAAGAAACCTAAAGAAACCAAAAAAACAGTTATATGACAGTGATAATGCAGGAGCTTCGCGAACCAAAAAGGGGAACTCATGCAATACTACCTACGCTCTACAATGAAACGAGAGATCATCCTGATACAAGAACTCAATGGGAAGACCAAAATACCTGGCTTCCTCTCTATGAAAACACCGCAGGAAAAGGCACAGCCACCCTGGTCAAGAACAACATTGCAGCTACAAACCATATCACAGCCCAGAGGGGCCTCGAACACTGCCTGATCAAGGTCCACCCCAAGTCGACCAAGAAACAGGAAGGAGGTCTCTTTCTTTTCAACTGCTATTGTCGACCCAAGGCGAACAAACTATGGGGCCTGGATGCCACATTCACCAAAGGAATCGAACTAGCCACAGCCTAAACAAATTCCACACTCCTCATCATGGGCGACTTTAACGCAGCTACACCAGACATGGGGCTATCATTGGAATTCACCCGGGGCAAATAACTTGTAAGAATTAAATTCCATGTAGATCTCACACTTTTTAACGACCCTGACACATCAACCAGACTGGGAACAAGCACAGCATGGGATACCTGCCCTGACTTTGCTTTTATGCTTGAGCCATCTAAACTCAAGATCACCTGGAGCTCT
>JAZHYW010012671.1:0-157603 GCA_037355805.1 Ixodes ricinus | reverse complement strand
CTCTTCTTGCATCCCACAAACTATTTTAGATTATACAAGTGTAAAACGTATCTAGATGTGGCCTGCGTGCAACAACAGCAATGTGTAAATATGTACATATGTGAACGAAGTTTTTCGTAGGGCGACTGCAATCTAAAGAACGATTCAGTACATTTTGAAAGTCACTGTGACGGCCGCGTCAAGTGCGTTGCCTTTTCAGTTACGAAGAGTGGCAAATTTAAACTCTGGCGTGCTACCTACAAATTTAAATTGGATGATATAGGTTAAGCTCATCGTCTCCGCTATGGGATTATTCGTGGCTAGAGTTCGGTCAGAACTGTAATCAATCAATGCGCTCTAGGTCACTGAAATAATTTCAGCTAATGGCATGCCTTATTTTTGGCTTTATTGCTACCAATGAATGACCAAATTCTCTATATATATGGCTCTTGAATTTATCGGCTATAAGCAACATCTTATACAGCGGCCATTCTCCACAACGAAATGCAACTATGGCCAATACATTCCAGAACAAATATGGTGTGGAGAGTGGCTTGTTGGTTGGCACGGCGCTAAACTCAAAGAGTACTGGATGTCATTCCCAGGTAGCACTATTTTCTCATTCAAAATTGTTTTTGCTTGCTTTTAGTGCACAGTTTTTAGGCGCCCGTTTACGGCTTGAGCGTCATCGCCATCGCCTTCGCCACCAGCGTCGTCGTCGGCGTAACCGCGCGTTACATTATCAGACGTTTCCAATGTCATCCTCGTGACTTCACGTGTGATGTCATGGCCAAAGTTGCATTTTTCCGCTAAATTGAGCTCCGACCCTAGCGAAAATAACAGTTTGAAATCAGTCCGGAAAGTGAAATCCGGACTAAAATTAAACCGGAGTCAAACCAGAGAGGCGGCTTCCAGTTTGCACAAACCGTGAATTTTCGAATCCGGTTCAAAGTCAAATTTGAGGAATCCCGGACAGGCGAATTCCGGTTCGCTGAAACCGTGATTTTCCTAATCCGGTTCAAAGTGAAATGGAGGAATTCCGGACAGACGAATTCCGGTTCGCACAAACCGTGATTTTCGTAATCCGCTTCAAAGTCAAATTGGAGAAATTCCAGAGAGACCAATTCCGGTTCACACAAACCGTGATTTTCCTAATTGGTTAAAAGTCATAGTAAAAGACATCCAGACACACAAACTCCGGTTCGCACAAACCGTGATTTTTGGATTCCGGTTAAAAGTACAATTGAAGGAATTCCAGACACACAATAACCGGTTCGAACAAACCATTCCTTGCCAAATTCGGTTAAAATGCAATTTGGACGAAGTCTAGACTGAAAATATCTGCTTTGCACAAACCATGACTGGCAACAGAAAGAATAAAACAAACATCCGGACAAGAGACAACGAACATTTTTTTTCAACTGGCAACAACATAAATGAGCCCTAAAGCACTCCCCGCAATTTAGAACCGCCCAAAAAAAGAAGGAGAAAGGGTGTGAGGAAGTATGTGCATGTTCGTGACCTATTGAGCCAAACAACGGCAGCGTGGGGGATGCAACCGGAGACGTCGGGAGGGAAGGCCCAGGCGGCTGGCAACGGAGACGCACGGGACGCCTGGAAGCAAAGACGGGGCGCGGCCAGACAGAAAAAAGAGATAAAAGAAAGTGTAAAGAGTTGTGAAGTAGAGAATAATATAAAATGTGAAGTAACAGTGAGCAGAAAAAGTTTTGATATGGTGGGAGCGATTACAATCTATGCTGATTTCGGAGTAAGTAGGTCATCTCTTCTTTGGAAAGAAAAAGGGAAGGGGCAGTCACATTGTTCTAAACAGTCTCCGTTGCCAGCCGCCTGTGCCTTCCCTCCCGACGTCTCCAGTTGCATCCGCCGCGCTGCCGTTGTTTGGTTCAATAGGTCACGAACACGCACATACTTCCTTCACACCCTTTCTTCTTTCTTTCTTTCTGGCGGTTCTAAATTGCGGGGAGTGCATTTGGGCTCATTTATGTGGTTGCCAGTTGAAAGAAATGTTTGTTGTCTCTTGTCCGGAGTTTGTTTTGTTCTTTCTGTTGCCAGTCATTGATACCAACACGCTCTTCAATTAATGTGCACAAACCATACATTGCCATATCTTGTTCAAAAGAAAATCATATCAGCCGTCTGACGCCAAAGACTTTAATGCGTAAGGTTGAAACATCAAGTTGCAAACAATCCATCCCGATCCCGTACGGGCTGCATCAATTGGAGCTCAGAGCGCAGAAGACAACGAGCTGATACGCGGCACCAAATAGGCGACATCACGGCGATTTTTGCGCAGGTCATCGCCATCTAATTCTATCTAGCTTTTTCTATGCACCCTGCAATAATTGTTCATTATTATGCTTACACTGCGTTTTGTTATTTTTAATTTTTTTTATATATATTCTTGATAACTGTCAAATAACATTTTTATATTATTTTCACTACATAAAACAAACAAAATCAAAAACTAACTCGATGCCACAGCTAGATACGATACGATACGAACTTTATTTTCACCACAAATACAAGTGGTGAATGGGAGGCCGGAGAAAAGCTGCAGAAGTGCAGTTTGACGAGGCTCCGGGCCCCCATTCAGCAGCTACGATGTAGTATATAAATTACAGTGGTAAAAAAGTGAAAATCAAAAGAACAAATCGATTATTTGGCTCTTTGAAAATTGCACAATATCTAATTTTTAACAAAATATTCGTTCATCATAGACAGCAAAGCATAACTAATTTTTTTTCCATAGTTGGTCCTGCATTTCGGTATTCGCCAGGGCTGGTGATTTCTTGATGAATAATAATTCGCTTCTTTCTTTTAATTCAGACAGTTTAATAATTAATATTTGAGCGTCCTAAAGCCACATATTTATACGCCATCCTTACACGATAGTTATAGATTTGGTGTATATTCCTAATCCTGTATGATTTAAACAATGAATGCATACAATGTATGTAGGAAACGTAAGTTATTATTCTTAACACTTTTTTTGCAATAAGTGCATTATATGTAAGTTAGAAAAAGACGTATTACCCCAGATAAGAGTGCAGTAAGATAAATGCGAATGAAATAAGGAATAGTACAAAACCTTTTTTACGTTGGTTGGAAGGACGTGCCTATGCTTATTCATAATTCCAGCAGCTTTGCCTAATTTAGAGCAGAGATATTTCACGTGATTAGTCCAGAGCATGTCATCGGAAAATATTATTCCAAGAGTTTTTACGCTATTTACAAATTCAATGTTTGAAGACCCGAAATTAAGAGGACTATAAACTCGGTTACTTGAACCGCGTGGACGAAACATTAATGCTTTTGTTTTTGAAGTATTTATATTCAAGCAATTGGACTCGGACCATTATTTTAACTTCGAAAGAAATACGTTAGCTTTATTTATGAGGCCCTCTTCGGATATATCAGAAAAAAATACGCTCGTGTCATCCGCATAGATTATATATTTACAGCTTGAATCAATGTTAACAATGTCATTAATATATAACAAAAAGAAGTGGTCTAGGAATACTTCCTTGGGGCACTCCTGCTGATATGGTTGATGAAATTGATTTATCATAAGTAATTTGCACAAACTGGGTACAATATTTTAAATAGGATTTCATTAGTGCATGTGGAAGATCACGAATGCCATAAGCATATAGTTTATATAACAAAATAGAAAGATTTATACAGTCAAACGCTTTGCTGAAGTCTAGAGAATATCCCAAGTGTTACAGGTTTTTTCTTCGAAATTTTTAAGTATTTCTTCTTTTGAACCAATAACACTGTTCTCTGTTGACCTATTCTTTCGAAATTCGAAGTGACAATCAGTCATTATAGAGTGTTTATCACAAAAGTTGACAGCACAAGAGTGAAATATTTTTTCTAGACTTTTTGAGGACACATCATTGGAACTACCGTCAATAGATATTGGACGGTAGTTCCCTAGTTAATTTTTGTTGCCTGCTTTAAACAACGCTAAAACTTTTGCAGTTTGCATTTTTTGGGGAAAAGTGCCAGATGATATTGCGAGGTTGAATATGTATGTTAAACATGGAGCAATGATATCTATGACATACTTTATAGGTTTAATTTGCAAGTCATCGGCATCATGACTGTGATTATTATTAAGAGAAAAAATAGAAGAACAAACCTCAGTTTCATCAGAAGGATAGATAAATAGTGATTCCGAGATTGACCTAATGTGGTCTGACGCTTCATGATTTTAAGAGCTATTAGCTATATTCACAAAATAGTTGTTAAATGCATTTGCCAAATTCGAACCACTCAAAATTTCGCCGTTATGGTTTATGCTTTCAATTTTGTTTCATTTATAGGACATATTACGAACACTGTTTATACGTTTCCATTTCCATAATATATCGGCTTTTTTAGGCACTCCACATCAAATAAATTAGAGTAATAGTGTTTTTTCGATTTTCCAATTTCCGTAGTTAATTGATTTCTATATTTCTTGAAGTGTTCAAGTGCCGTTTTTTCACGAGTTGCAAGAAATATTTGATAGAGTTGATATTTTCTACGTGTCTTTTTAGAAAGTGCGGGGGGTCATCATGGCTTTCGTCCCTTTCTGGCAAGTTTAATGGTTTTATCTGGGAAACAGTCAAAATAAAGCTGTTTAAATTTTTTTAATAAACGTGTTGTATGCGGACGTATCTATACGTCGTCAGAATGGAATACATCGGCCCAATCAGTGGTCATTTACGTCTGTCTAAATGTATCTAAAGTAGCTTGAATAATGTTTTGGACAGTCACAGTACCTGAATTGCGTTTACATATTGATCGTGCTGTATTAACTAGCATAAATATATGCTAGTCGATATGTAGATGTACGCACAATCGGAAAGTGTCAGTTCAGTATCTTTGATAGCTTTCCTGCGGTCTCCTTGTTAATGCCTTCATCCTCAACATTTTATTATGGTGCACATGCAGGCAATTTTAAGGGCTTTCATCAATATAGGTATGCAATATGAGTGTCCTCGCCAACACACTTGCTGTGTTGGCGACTAGTATTGACTCTACTACATAGTACAGTCACTCCTAGTCGTGGTTTTTGTGACAATATGAAAATTCTTTTACAAATTATGCTACACGGCCTTTTTGTTAAAGACCTTGCACCTAATTATGCTCTTAAAACAAAAACAAAAAAGTTGCTGGCCGGCATCGGTATTTTGCTGTCTTTGATGGCCAGTATTTACATGGAAGTTCAGTGACTGGCTGGCATCGGTGCTTTGCTGTTCAGGCTGGCGAGCCCTGTCATGGAAGTTGCGTTTACTGACCGGCATCGTTTTATTTTTTTGCCTTTTTCACTATGCAGTCAAGTCATTGAAATTCTGACGAACTGCGGCAATTCATGAATAGCGAGTGGAAATGTTTGCGTTGATCAATCCTTCGTAAATGACTGCCGACGCTGGCGTATTTGATCCCAGCATGGCAAGGCTGACGTGTTTTATCGCGAAAACGCGAGAAAAAACAATGCGGTGAAGGAAATTTGCAGTCCACGATTTGAGGAATCTGACCGCCTACGCCACGAAAAATAATTTTTACAATGCCGAACGATACATTTTTCAGGAAGCTAGTTTAATCCGGCGGTATACGCACGTGTTTGGCTCTGATAAAAAATAAAAACAATAAAGCGAAGCCTAAAAAAAACACTGTGGCATGATTGAGCACGCGCCTTGAGTTACAAAAACAATAATAAACATTACTTCCCAGAAACTAGAAAAGTAAGAGATGTGTTTATTGCTTGTGATGCTACGAGAGTGTGAAATTGAGTGTGAAAATGTGCTATTTCAGGCAGGAATCGACTGTTTTCTGTGGTAGTTACGATCATATAACAGAAATATTTCAAATGTTCACATAGCCAAACAATATCTGTCTCTTTGAAAGCTTATGTTATACGACATACCAGGCAGGTCCGGAATTTCGTGGCGGGAGAGGGCCGCCCATGACAAAATGTTGTATGAGGGGGAGGGGGAGAGGAGGCCCCTGCAAAATGGAAGATTTCGGGGAGGGGACGTGGCACCATGGGCCGCCCCCCTGGATACGTACCTGCGACATACCGTACCAGAGGTACGCGAACATAAAACTTTTTGTTAATCCAAAAAGCGAGAAGTAGCAATGCGTTGTGGATGTTCACACTGCCCATGACACTACGAAAAATAAATGTTACAACGCCGAACGATACCATTTCTGAAAGCTACTTTAATTATCCGCGCTGTACTTGGATCTCAGGAATAAAAACGTGTATAGGCCTAATAAAAAAAAAACTGACGCACGCGGGATGCACTGATCTACCAGAATAAAAATTAAATACAACTTTCCGGAAGTCAGAAAATTAAGAGATGTGATTAATACGTAACCTATGAGCTCAGCTAAATTACTGCCTTAAAATGGCGGCATTTTTGTTTCAATAGTGGGTGAAGATGACCGCTTTCAGAAAAACTTCGGCTGCATCACTGTGTCAGTTTTACCACTTACACGTTTTCCCATTTTGCTCGCAATATGGTCATTAATATTATTACATTGTTTTCTTTGTTGAAAGGACTTGCGCTGTTTGCCTACTACACTGACCCACATATTAGCACGGATGGAGTGAATTATCCCGGCAAAACAATAGGGCCACGGTTTGTGCATTGCAGCAATTCAAACTTGGGCTCGCACTTCTTATTTTCACCTTCTGCGTGATTGTTATCCTAAAGCATGGTGCCGACGACTGCAAAAACTCGAAAATATTTAAAATTATAAAAGGGTGGTTTGATTAGAAATCGAACACGCTTCTCGGGGTGGGTCTTTCGATTTTTTTAAATATATGTAATTGCCTCATTTCTGGAAAAAACAAAACCGCTTTTCAAATTTTTTTAAAAATATTTTGCTTTACAAAAAATTATTGAGTGGAGCAGGGTGAAAATCTGTTTTTCACTCCGTGACTTTTCTACCCAGTTCTGTGCGGTGGTATGAATACGGGAAGCATACAAAACTCACAGTACTTTTTGTCCTCTTGTATGTTATTTTGACTATTTTTTAGTTCAAAAGAAAAATACTTTTGTATTTTTGTTTATTGAGGTAAAAAATGACAAACATCGTCTCTTTGACAATCCGGTGACATCTTCAGAGCCTTGTAACTCATGAGTTATTATATTTGTCGCTTCCCAAACACTATGCGGGTGTAGCCCTATACATGGGCTATCGACGGGCATAAGTTTATTTTAATTTATTTTCACTGCATTTATTATATAAAATTTGAAATATCGTCGAAAATGAAATTAACTAATATTTTGAACCCACTTCATCGAAAATAGGCCATTTTTTATTTCGTTCAATTTTTTCATTATTGCTGCCGATCATATGAAATTTCAATTGGCTTGATGCGATTTCCCCCTTTTTTCGTTGTATCTTCTCTAGAAGTGATCGAAATCGCTCCCACGTGACAATGCGGTGACACCTTCAGAGCCTTGTAACTCATGAGTTATTATATATTGTCGCTTACCAAATACTATGCTGGTGTAGCCCTATACATGGAATATCGACGGGCATAAGTTTAGTTTATTTTAGTTTCACGGATTTTTTTATATAAAATTTGAGATATCGTCGAAAATGAAATTAACCGATATTTTGAACCCACTTTATCGAAAAAGACCATTTTTTATTTCGTTCAATTTTTTTATTATTGCTGCCGATCATATGAACTTTCAATTGGCTTGATGCGATTTCCCCTTTTTTTTTGTTGTACCTTCTCTAGAAGTGATCGAAATCGCTCCCATGTTCTCAGAACGGCCAAACGCAGTTTCTGCAGGTCGGCTTCGCTGCAAAGACTATAGTGCTTATTTGTGTGTTCAAATGCAGCGGGTAAATTCATTTTGATTGAACACACTCGTGCTTGGCTACATATTGTACTTTCTTAATTTTTTAATGATGGAAACTGACATTCCTTAGTCTGATAGTTAGCGGTGCAGCGGATGTTCCATTATCCGATGTCTAAAGCCAGGGCACAAAGGGCGGAGAAAACGGAACAAGCTCTTCATGTAGCCAGACTGGGGTCATATATCTGTGTGTGGCTATACACAGCTTGTAAGACACGTACAGAACGCCCGGCCCTTCTCCGTTACACCCAGGAAGCATGCTAGCACGGGCGCCAATCCATGATGTGTCTTGTCGCGTGCGATCAAATAACCATGTAATTGCCTGTTCTTTATTGTCAGCGTGTATATCAAAAATATGTAATATCACATGCCACTCTTTAAGAAGGAAAAGCTGTTTGCAGAAAAAAGTGAGGAAAACGGACTGAGTTTACATAAAGCGAGGACAATTTTTTACAGAACACAAACACCAATTGGCGATAAATAGTCACTTCTATCAATTAACGCTAATATATTTACGATGCACTTGTAAAACAATATGTTGCTGTGCTTTAAATAGTGCAGTTCACGAGCAACGCAATATTTGAACTTTTTGACAACGGCATCGGCTTGCCTCTGCAGAGACGATCGAGACGCGGGGGCGAGCTGAACTTTGCACCGCAGCGGTCGGATGCAGCCGAGAAGTTCAACGGCGTGGTAAGTCGAGACGGAGGACAGAACGAAAACTGGAGCAAAAGCGAGCGAGCGGTGAACCCGAGACGGTGGCCCTTCTGTTTGAGCGAGTGTGTGCAGTTAAAAATAAAAGTGTTGGGTTTTGTTCAAGACTGATCGATATCTCTCATGCCAAGAAGCAACGATTCCCACATGCACAGAAGGCAGCGAAAGCAGTCACTTAATGTCTCTGTAGACTTTTAGTTTCTCCACTTTGTCGCACCGAGCTTAATGCAAAGATTGTACAGCCTTCGGGAATATGGAAAAGCGATTTGACAATTTTATTTTAGGTGGCTACTGGTAGATTTGCTTTGGCTAGGCACACATTGCTTGGGTTTGGGAATAAATAAAGGTTTGTTCTATTTTCTCCTCCAAAATAAACCGCGTCCGGATAAGGCGGACTTGGCACCGCTGCATAAACAGCATCGGCGAATGTGTCTTTCATAGTGCCGGAGACTGTACATCTCGTGCTAATGTCACCTTAGGTTCCTGGCCCGGCTCGCGAACTGTGCACCACACATGTGAGGAGCGTAATCCTGTGCGAGCACCTACTGAGGCCCATTCTTCTTTTTTGTGCTTCCTGAATATATCTGATTTCTTCCTCCGGTAAGTCGAAAAGCTGAACGCTTCTTGCCATTATTTGAATTTTTTAACGGAGTCCTTTGACGTTTACATTAAGAAGCAGTCTTGCGAACGAAAATTGTGTACTGTAACGAGGTGCTTCAAGCCTTACAACCTGTGTATAACATAAACAGATATATGACCCCAGTCTTGCTACATGAAGAGCTCGTTCAGTTTTCTCCACCCTTTGTGCCCTGGCTTTAGACATCGGATAATGGTACATCCGCTCCACCGCTAACGGTCGTACTAAGGAATGTCAGTTGCCATCATTACAAAATTAGGAAAATACAATATGTAGCCAAGCACGAGTGTTTTCAATCGAAATAAATTTACCTGCTGCATTTGAACACACAAATAAGCAGTATCGTTTTGCAGCGAAGCCGACCTGCGGAAACTGCGTTTGGTCGTTCTGAGAACATGGGAGCGATTTCGACCACTTCTAGAGAAGATACAACAAAAAAGGGGGAAATCGCAGTCAAGCGAATTGAAAATTCATATGATCGGCAGCAATAATTAAAAAAATTAACGAAATAAAAACTGGCCTTTTTTGATAAAGTGGGTTCAAAATATCAGTTAATTTCATTTTCGACGATATTTCAAAGTTTTATGTAAAAAATTCCGTAAAAATAAAATAAACTAAACTTATGACCGTCGATAGCCATTGTATTGGGCTACACCCGCATAGTATTTGGTAAGCGGCAAATATAATAACTCATGAGTTACAAGGCTCTGAAGATGTCACCAGATTGTCAAAGAGACGATGTTTGTCATTTTTACCTCAATAAATAAAAATACAAAAGTATTTTCCTTTGAACTAAAAAATGGTCGAAATAACATACAAGATCACAAAATATTACTGTGAGTTTTGTATGCTCTCCGTATTAATACCAGCGCACAGAACTGGGTAGAAAAATCATGGAGTAAAAAACAGATTTTTCACCCTGCTCCACTCAATATGTTTTTGTAAAGCGAAATATTTTTTTTAAATTCTGAAAAGCGGTTTTGTGTTTTTTCAGTAATGAGGTAAATTACATATAATTTTTCAGAAAAATCGAAAGACCCACCCCGACAAGCATGTTCGATTTCAAATGAAACCACCCAAAAACTAATTAAAAAGGTGAGAAAAAATATTTAAAATAAGCAAAACTAATACAAATAGGTAGAAAAGAAATTATTTAAAATACAAAAACTAAAAACAAACAAAATAAGAAAAATAATGTTGCCACAACGCGATTTGAACCAACGACCGCAGGCTCGAGCAGGAGAGCTACGTTAACCAACC
Source organism: Ixodes ricinus (assembly GCA_037355805.1). Classification (NCBI taxonomy): domain Eukaryota; kingdom Metazoa; phylum Arthropoda; class Arachnida; order Ixodida; family Ixodidae; genus Ixodes; species Ixodes ricinus. Next base: position 147,121 of record JAZHYW010012671.1, on the reverse strand, counting down.
AGGCCACTCGCCTGGTCGGTCTTTCGCTGGCTCTCTAGAGGCTTCGATGTTTGCTGAATTCGTTACGAACTATTGTAGTCGTAGTTGCGTATTTAATATTTCGCTACGTATTCAGTACTTATTTATAATACTGTGGCACTATTGACGTGCGCAATAATTTATTATTACTGTATATTTTATGAGCTTTATAATGCGGCTTGTTGATCGTTTTATTTCAAACGCGTTGAAGATACGATTACAATCTCATCGAATCAACGGCCTATGTTTCGCACGTTTTGCCGGCCGTGTGCATTTGAATGCCTGTGTTCACGACCGGCTAACGGTCTAATTTCCAGATTAGTCGTGATGCGTGGAGTTTGTCTTAGTTTCGAATATGTCCGAAAAAGACGGAAGCGACTGTGAGACGTGGAACTATGTCAGATCTGCTCAACAACCAAGATCATGGCACGGGATCCGAAGTAAGTCTGTTTTTCTTCGTTAGGGCTAAACTTCGTCTCACTTAGTATAGACGATTGTTAGCCGCGCTGCGCGCAGTTGCTTCGAATGAAGCCTCGGCGGCTGAACGAGCGCTGTTCAGCAGTGCTCAGTCAAGGCAGTCAGGCCAGCCGCTCACGCATTCGCAGTCTGCTAAGGTGAACGAGTATAGATTCTTTCCTGCTTCAAAAGGTTTGTTATTGTCTGTAGATCGCTTGCTTTCACCAGTATTACTAATTGTGCGCGAATGGTGTTATGCGAGGCTTTTTTTTCTTCTTTTTTTCCCTGATGCAGAGCGCGGTGTACTCGCTCAAGGTCCATCAGTAGCGGCGGAACTCTCTGCGAGACAGGGGGAGGGGGGTGGATTGATTGATTGCCTACCTCCGCCGTATTGTTTACTGGTAAACTAGAATGTCTAGAAGAGCGCGGTGCCCCTCCATCGCCGACGCCACTCTCCGTGCTTGCGTGCGGAGAGCTGGACCCGACAAAAGCAGCGATTGATTTATTGAGCAAGCCCGTAGCTTCCGCCGCCCAGTCGTCTGCAAACGACTTCATTTTCGCGATTCGTAATAAGAAAAGAATTGCCTAAAATTGGTGCTGCGATGAATTCACCCCATGGTGATTAATGCATAGCATACGACTTCCGATCGTAAATATTTGTGCTCGCGAAATAATATTTGACGTCGGCACTTATTCCTCTCGAAATGTCGAGCTCTAAAGATCATTTGCTGTACACGTGTTTCGTATGATCCAACGCACGTGCAACGAATTGCACACCTCCAGAAAGCATTCAGGCTGCTTCAAATGGTGAAGCATTTATTCTCTTCCTACTGGTGTTTCTTTAGAGGCTATCAAGTATTAATTACAACCTTCTGGGGAAATTTACAAGCATGTCCTGAATTAAGGTAGTGTCTGGCCAGTTTTTGGTATCTATATTTTGTTCAGTGCAAGTATGAGTATAGTGTTAGACATACCTCAGCCAATCCCTGTTTTTTCGTTTGGTACTGCCTTTAGCGAATGGTGTAAGTTGTAATTGTTTTTAGTTGTTGCTTGATTGTAGTAAGGTGGTGAGCTGGTACTAATTGAACACACCTTGAAAAATAGTGCGCAAAATGTCAAGGAGATAAGGAGAGTAACACGTAGACCTCATGCAAGCGCAGACTGAACTCGCATAAATCAGAGAAGGAAGAAATAAAGAATGCGGACAGAGCTCGAGCACAGGCCCAAGTGGAACGCGCTGATTTACCTGTTAGCAAGAGCAGATTTAAAAAAACAAATAACTTTCCATGTCAGTTAAGGTAACAGATGGATGGCTAATACATAAAGACAGCTCAATCTCTCTCTAAAATCTACGATGGATTGTCACCTACCTATGCACTGTTTTCACTGCTCGTGTATGTCATCCTTAGGAAAGACGTGAGTAATTAGCAGATACTAAGAAAAAACATACAAGAGAATTATTTTAGGCCTTTATTATTCGATAGTATCGGCGACCAATGTGTCCGCACATCCGTCTTTTACCTGAGCTGCCAAGGAAATCGTTTCTACAGTCTTATGCATATGGGTGAATTAGCAGGTTCAGCTTGGACCTGTTCAAACTTTTGCTAAAGCTCCTTCCGCATTTTTTTATTTTCGTTCTTTTCTAATTTATCTGTGTTGGGAGTCTGCACTCGTATGTAGTGTATGTATTCCTCTCCTTTATTCCTTGTTTTTTGTGTGCTATTTTTCAAGATGTTCAATCAGAATGAACTCACCACCTTACTGCATGGGAAGGCTGTTGAGTTTCTGCAAAACAATCTACCTGACATCTTTGCCTCACGCCCCGGTTGCTGAAGCTCACATTCTCCGAGCACAGCTTTTCTGATTTCTCTCATCCTCTTACTTTTTTTTTTTGTGTTCAATAGATCGAGTTGCGAATGTGCACGAGTTCGTGTTCTACATGTTCCTGTTTTTTTGTCCTTGTCTTTTTGTGCACTTTTTTTCAAGTTGGTCCATGATATTTTTATCATATGTTCTGATTTGTGTTTTCATCTTTATACTTACTGCAGCCTTTCCCAATCAGACGTTGGCATTCACTTTCGCCATCCTGATGTGAGTGTCCTGAGACGACACAGAATGACAGTCTCCTCTGCTGAAGTCCTGGCTTCATGGAAGTCTGCCAAGGCTGTTCATGGTATGGTGCATCTATATTGAGCAATATAATAGCAACCTATTGCTGCATAGGATTGTTTTTAACACAGACTGTATTTATGGGCTGGCCTTTAGCGATTTTGATGCCACGCACGTGGAATGAAAGCCTGAATGGGGGAATCTGCGCATTTCATTCGTAAGCGGAATGCTGAGTTTACAACAGAAGTGTGTTGCGTTGCGCTTGCGTTGGGGGATCGGTGGCCGACTGGGCTAGCACACACCAGCTTGGAGCACGTGGAGCCAAAGCTTGCGCTGCAAAACCCACGGACCCTGGGTTCAATCCCCACCCCTGCCCATTTCGATCTGAATGAGCATTGTACCGGCATGCGGTCGTGTATCACTACTGCGTGGTGCAGGTTGAAGACCCCAGGCTAGCAGTCGTACTGCACTGGCTAAATTGCTCATCTACAGCGAGCGACGCATCGCAACTTTGAAATGGCTGACCAACTACATGCTGTAGAGATATCCAAAGAACCCAAACAGAAGTGCGTCACTACTTGCATCCAGTCTTGCTGTGTGTTGTATCTGTATATTGTATTTGTTTATTTAGTGTTCCCAATAATGGCTGAGGCCTTCCCATTAGTAGCAACACGCAAACACGAACAAACGGCGAGAGTGGTGAACAGTGCCACTCTTGCCGCTTGCCACCGCGCCCATTAGTTTTCGGAGAGATTTTGGTCTCTGTGGTATTTGGTCATATATCGCACATGGACACAACCAGGGCACTGTACCTACAATTCAACACTTGCAAGACTTGCGTGAATACACCCCGTAGGTGGTCGCACTTTCAGAGTCATTTTAATGTTGCATAAATGATAGAATGGATGCTTGGGCGAGTTGGTGAACCATATTCTATGGTGACAGCGCAGAGAAACAATCGCTCACCAGATACTCAGGAAGACAAGCACACGCACTGAACTTACAACTCGTGTATTCGACTACTTCGTTCTTCTCTTCAACCTCTGGGTTGACTTTCCAGAACGTGATAAGCAGAAAAAATAGCACAAAATACAAAGCAATGAAGCGAAAGAAAAAAAACGAAAATAGGAAGTCCTTACAAGTCATCCTTCTCCTCACTGCTATCCTTAAGATAGAAATTGGAGCTTTTTGTTCGAGAGCACTATAGAAGGACTACTTATACACTTGTTCTTCAGATGCTCTATTCTTTGCGCTTCCATTATTTCTCTTGTCAATGGGTCTCGACTCTTAGCTATTACGGAACAATTTTCAAAATGTGCTACACAACCACAATCCGGACAGTGGGTTCCCGAATTTCCAGCGGCGACTCGGTGGGTGTTATAAAATGCTCCTTTAAACGATCATTCATACACCTGCCAGTCTGGTCTACATAAGTAGCGTAGTAAGGAGTATGTAGGCCAGACTGGCAGGTGTTTGAATAATCGTTTAAGGGAGCATTTTTATAATACCCACCGAGTCGTCGCTGGACATTTGAGAATCTACTGTCAGGATTGTGGTTGCGTAGCACATTTTGAAAATTGTTCTGTAATAGGGAAGATTTGAGACCCACTGACAAGAAAAATAATGAAACCGCAAAGAATAGGGCATCTGAAGGACAAGTGTGTAAGTAGTCCTTCTATAACGCTGTCGACCAAAGAGCTCCAATTTCTATCTAAACGATAGCGGTGAGGGAGAGGGATGAATTGTAAGGGTTTGCTTTTTCGTTTTTTTTTCTTTGTCTTTTTCTTTTTTTTGTCTTGTCTTTTGCTTTTTTTCTTGTATTTTGTGCTATTTCTTCTGCTTATCACGTTCTGGAAAGTCAATCCAGACGTTGAAGTAAAGAATGAAGTAGTCGAATACACAAGAGTTATAAGTTCAGCGCGTGTGCTTGTCTTACTGAGTATCTGGTGTGTGATTGTTTCCCTGCACTGTCACCATAAATATACAAAAAATTAATAATGACATTAGCATACTTGTCGTGCCAAACCCTGTCAGGTACACTTGTTCTGAACTCTGATCTCCATGAGATCACAATACCATCGTTTCTGTTGTAGTGGCGCGGCAGACTCTATACTTGTTTTGCTTCAGTCTTTGTAAGGGGGACGCTGTAATCCGATTCTACTCATCTATGGTGTACTAGATAGCACCATATTTGCAGAGCTAGTCTTTGGTTTTTGTAGTTCCATCGAAATATATTTCAGCTTTTAAGTTATTTGTTATTTGGCATGTAAATTTACAAGCTTATCTAGATTGAAGGCAGCAAATATCTTGCCAGCACTCATGGTACAGTTTGAAGTATATTGCGTTAACATAATTGACCCAACCTCTGATTTTTATTTGTCAGTGCCTCTAGTGAGTTGTGCATGCTAGGATTGCTTTTGTTTGTTTGTTTGTTTCACATAATCTACAGCACATTTTTCACCTTTCTACTCAGTGCAGCCCTCGCCGAACAGAAGCTAGCATCGACTAGGCCGAGGTTCAGGTCCATGGCAGTCTGCAAAGGTTGTTGATGGTAAGCTGCCTTATATATACAGCTGTGTAAGAGCAGCTTGTCCTGCGTGACAATTTGAAATGCATTTTTATGTTACGGAAAGTGAAATTTCCATGGGCATACTTGCAATGTGAAACCTTACCAAGCCTGTTCTGAACTTTCATCCTCTTGAGATTTCAATACAGGCGTTTGTGCTGCACATACTGGCTACTTCGGCCAGGTAGAGACTTGATCCATATGAAGGTAAACAGGTGAGTATCAACTGCTCAGTGCTGTCCGTGGTGACGTTCTCTCTTTATCAGACGACTTACCACACTTGTTTGGCAAGGCATTTGAAAAGGAGAGCAAGTCAGCTGCTGCATGATGCTCCCAGTACTGGGCAGTCGACGATTGCTTGTTCACCTTCGTATAGATCACGACTGTACTTCAAGCTCGGCAAGTGTGACACTTATCTGATTCAGCCTAGCAGTGGTGTGCTGAGCGGTATCTGTAGAGCTAGTTGACTTGTGTACACACAGTGGCTGTGTGGTATAAAACACACCCAATTGGGAACTTTAATGCAATCTTGTGTAGTCCCATTGATGCTATGATTATAATTACACACCGTTTTATGGCGCGAAAAAAACAAGCGATGCAATCGGTTTTTTAGACTGCCTCTGCGACCTTCAAGCTTGTCTTTGTACGTTCTCCGTGGTGAAATGCCCTCTATAAGCAAAATTTAGAGAATCCTTGAGCTATATGCTGCAAAGTGAAAGCAGTTGTCCGGCCGTATTCTCCCCTCTTCTGTATACTGTGCGAATGCAGACGGACGCGCACTTTGGATGCTTAGAACTTAAAGGCCCCACATAAAGCACACGGCTTAATAAGCAATAAATTATTGTGAAGTGTTCGCGGATTTGGCTTTTAAATGTCGTGCACATAGGAAGCACAATGGTGGTGTAAAGTATGCCGAAATTGTAATGGTGCACTTTAAGGTTATACAGGGTATATTCAGCGAAATGCGGGCCAAATCGTTTGTGCCAAAACTATACATCCCACAAAAAAAGTCTTGTGTTGTTTTGGTCCTGGGCCAGGGGCCTATTTAGAAAAATTATTACAAAACAATGTAGTTAATAATGTGTATGTGTGCTGATTATTGTCTTTTTTTCTTCCAATTACAGCATAGACGGATGGTATCTCCAAGGAGAAGGGGTGGGATTATGTAGAGAAGCTAGTGCTTCTTTCTATGGGTACGAAGCTTTCCGAAGTAAGGTCAGAATGGAAAAAGCACCACCAAGTTCCGCCTGGTCCTGAGCAGCCACAATAATGAACACAGAATTCAGAAGAATAGTAATACGAAAGACTTATGCAGGCAGCCACGCTTTTTGAGTTTGCAATGACATTTGATTATGATCACAAATATTCCTGCTTTGCTCAAGGTCGCCTAGTTTACACATCATATTGGTGATCTTTAACGCAGCAGGAAGATTTTTGACCAGAATTAAACATTATTGTTAATTGACCAAATGTGGCTGTCTGTGTAAGTCCTTCGTGTCTTTATTCTTTTTACTTGTGTGTTCATTATTTCATTTTTTTCTCATGATTTAGTCCTTCGTGTTTTTGTTTTTGCTACTTATGTGGTAATTTGTTTTCCTTTTTTGAGAGTTTAGTTAAAGATATGATGCCCTCTTCATTTTCTAGTTCGGGAAACAGAGGTGACCTCGTCGTGTTCAAGGAGCAGTAATGACCTTTTCATCTTGTATTGCCTCCGGCGAACAATGGTGTCTGTGTGTGTGTGTGTGTGCAATGTACGTGGTGACAAGAGATGATTTGAGGATCGAACGGAAAACGAAGGCCAGCGAGGAGGCGACTGGGGGACTTTGAACATTGCACGGTGCAAGGAAGGACTTCAACGACGAGGCTAGCAAGCAAGCCCATGTCAAAACTGCTGTGCTCGACCAGAGAGGTGAATCAGGACTGTGACTCTGTGAGTGAGAATCAACGACTTTGGAACTTTCATGTAGGTTACAGCTTAATTGTCGCCTCCTGTTGGTTTTATTTTAATAGGTGTCCGTGTGCTGTTACATTTTTAATTTTAATGGTTGTCCATGTGATATTACAGTTTTCTTATCATTTTTTTGTGAATGGCAGAAGTGCTAGTTTGGAGTTTTGGTGCTTTTATGTATAAAACTTTTTTTGCAAACCATATTCTCTGCCTGCTCCCTCGACAACCAATCCCACCAAAGGGCTGCGACCTTCCGATGTCGAATGATATGTTAAAATGTTTTCTAACTAGTGATTGCCTGCATTCTATCTTTGTAGCATACATATTTGTCGGAATGACAAATTTCGAACCAGGCCAATAAAGATTGGTCTGTGGCTTATTCTGTAGATATATCTACATAAATACACGTTTGGCAGTGTGGGATAGCAGTAAATTGTATATTTCGTGGATATTTGTAAAAATGCATTATACGATCCCAAGTCTGGAGCTGGAAAGTATAATACCTGCCCCATGGCAATAATTTTCATGTGATGCTAGAAGGAGCATCACATGGAAATTGCTTTATATGGGGTAGGTACTCTATTTGACAGGCCCAAACATGGGACTCATATAAAGCAGTCTATATATGGTATATAAAGAATTGGGCAGATATGGGTATATAGGGAATTGTGCAGATATGACTTTATCCATCCAGATATGGCCTTATTATGCATATCTGCCCAGTTCCTTATATAATCATATCTGTATTTTTTAATATAAATCCAGATATGACATTTTTGTAAGGGTAGGTATGTCTACTATTAAACTATTCCTATTATTTTCTGGTGTTGCCTGATACGGTTTAATATACGGTTAGACCCACTCCGGTGAAGATCTACGGATTGGCCAGATACGGTTCAGCTTCCGCTTCGACCAATTACGGTTGGGTTTCCGGACTGGTTATTTCCGGTTCATTTACGGTTTCTAGAAATCCGGTTTGCCTCTGGGCCCACATGACGGAGTGAAATTCCGAATGCATTCCGGTTTATTGTTGAACTGGTTTTTTGGGTAGGGAAATTTCCCCCCATAAATTTAGCGGTAAATTTCACCGCTAAGCTTAGCGTGAAATTTGCCCGCTAGATTTAGCCGTCCATTTTCCACTAAATTCAGAGGGTAAATTTCTCCGCCAATTTTTTTCACTAATTTTAGCTGGGAAATTTTCCCAGAAAAATTAGCGGGGAATTTTTTTTCCTACATTTAGAGGGCAATTTTTCGCTAAATTAAGTAGCAGAATTTACCGGGAAATCATCCCATGATTTCCCGGTAAATCACCCTCCGTACAATCCCCTCCCTCCGTGCTTCCTTCCTCCTCTTCAAGAGCTGTGCTCTAATTCGGCATTATAGAGGGTTGTAGACGTATTTCATCTTTTTTGTCCGGCAATGTAGGGCCTTAAACAGCGCGAAAACGAAAGGTACAGCCAAAGTCGATTTTGTTTTTGTCCAGAGCTTGGGTTTGCTGCGTCACCTCGTGTTGTCCGGGTTGCCAGGTCCGGATGAGGTGACGAACTTTGTTGTGGGAAGCTGCTTGGTATTTGTTGGAGACGAAATAGCTTCCTTGGCCATCATAGACTGAATTAGTTTAACTTGGTAATTACGTTTCAATTAAAATGTAATATTTTATAGCGATCAAAAATATATACGAGAAACAAACTACAAAAAATAACTTCACCTGCACGGGGCTGGGAAAAAGGTCCCCAGGTGTTAGCCAAGCTCGGGAGTTGACTGCCTCGAGGGAATATGTTTCGATTACGGGACATTGTCCCCCGGAGTCCCTCGACCGGGCTCGATTCCGCAGCGCTAGCTATCGAGCTCCAGCACGAACTAAAACCGCGTGCTGTGTTTCCACTAAACATCGCTCGTTTACCTATTCCCTTTTGGTGGACGGGCGAATTTTCGACGCTTCGTCAAACAGCCGTTTTCCACTGGTCGAAATGCCACAACCCATCATCTAACTTTTCCACCATGGGGCAATTGCTTTCATTTCCGTGTGAGACCCAAGGATCTGGGCATATCTCACGGCCAAACGTCAGGCGGGTTCGGATGCGAGCAAACTATATCTAGAGCTTGCAAGGCGAGTCAGACAGCCATCCCTGGTGTGGATAGTGCCGCCTGAGCCGACCGTCATTTGTTCCGTCAGTCGCGGTTTGACGTTGCCGTTCTAGCGTGCGCCCAAACACACGGGCGAGAAAGACTGCTCCGATGTGAACACTGCCAGCCAAAACCACCGCGTTCATCCGGACCGAAACGCACGCTTTGATTCTCTCAGCAGCAAACACGGTTTCCGAACCTCGCGTCGTAAAGGACGCCTGTTTCTCAAGGTCACAGCCATAATAAAATGCCCCCCCTCCCTCCCCCTCTGCTCTCATTCTTAACTCCGTAAGATGCGAACACCATTTTGGTACCGTCGAACCAAACCGGAACCTCCAAATCAGGGGGCAGTTCCTTAATTTTGAGAAGTTTCACGCATTACGAAACACGGTCCAACCTGCCTATACTGGAAGACGCTGTAGCTGCGACACCGCAACTCAGTCAACGCATTGACGCGATTGTCTCCTCGCTCTCACATTTCAGCCAAAACGTGGAAATTTCGGGCTCATGCTCCATGGGTTGCATGATTTTTGTGTGCGTCGGGGCAGCGCACTCGTCAGGAGTTGACGTTTTGGCCCTTCTGCTCCTCTATCCGTTTCTTTGTCCTTTTCTGCAGTTTTTGTTTTATAACCAGATTTGTCCGTCGCTTCCTGCCACCTTAATCCTAGGTCTGCGCACACACCGAAGTAACGTGAATCTTCCACTCACCGGCGCCCCGGAGTCTCCCTTGGACTGGATGCCAGGGAGTGACATTGGGCTCCCTTGACGCTAGTTGGTCTGATGTGGGGGCCTCCGCGGTAGTCGATCTGTTGCAACTCGATTCTGCTTCCTCTCTTTTGATGTCGGTCGTTCTTTATGTTGCTTTTGACGTTTCTCAAACCATTGGGGTGAGTGATGATTATACAGCCTAGAACTTGGTCTGCCTCAACTGGCGACTTGTCTCCCAGCTTAGATGAAAAAGTTAGCCTGTGCAGTACAACATTTTAGCCTGGAACCTTTAACGAGCATCGCGCAGTAGTGATACACGACCCGACGTTGGTAGGATGCTCATCGATATCGAAACGGGCAGGGGTGGTGATTGAACCAAATATCTCTTGTTTTTTTGTTTGTATTTGTTTTGTTTAAGCCATATCTTGTAAGCTGCGCTAGTACGGATTCGAGGCGTCACCTTGCGCCGTCCGGGTAGCGAGGTCCTAATGGGGTGACGATCTTCATCATGGGAAGCTGGGTGATTCTTGTCGGAAACAAAGTATCTTCCCTTGGTCATTGACGACTACCTCAGTTGAACTTGGTAGTTACTTTTCAATAAACAATTTAATGCTTTTGTAGCGAATAAAAATATATACGCGAAACAATACTGCAAAAGGTAACTTCCACTTCACGCGGTTGGGAAAGGGGTGTTCGAGTGTTAGCTTTTCCAAGTCTGGGATTTGGCTGGCTCGTGATATTCAGTTCAGATTACGGGGACATTGTCCCCGGGAGTTTCTTAACCGGGCTTGATTCTGGAGCGTTAGCTCTCGAGCTCTAGCACGAACTAAAGCACTCTGTTGTGTTTCCTAAAAAAATCGCTCTTTGGCCCATCCCCTTTTCGTGACCCGGCAAATCCTCGACGCTTTGTCAGACTGGCGGTTCCCACTGGCCGAAAGGCCACAACCAACAGGCTAACTTACTCACCAGGAGGCAATCGCTTGCAATCCCGCGTGAGACCTCGCGGTCTGCGTATATCCCACAGCCAAATGTCCGGCGGGTTTGGCTGCAAGAAAACTATATATAGAACTTGCAAAGGGAGTCAGACAGCCGACCCCGGTGAGGATAGTTCCAACTGAGCCATCCCGTCACCGGCTCCGCCAGACGCGGACTGACGTTGCAATTCTACCATGTCCCCTAACATGCGGGCGATGAAGGCTACCCCGATGTAAACAGGGCCAGAAGGAGGAGGTGGAGGAGGAAAACCTTTATCGCCAAAAATATACTTATTCTCGGTGGGCCTTATCGCAGGCCTACGGTGCTTTCCGCCGCGAGTCTGGCACGCTTCACAAGCTGCCGCTGATCTTGAGCCGACAAAGACGAGCAGCGTAGCTTCCCATATCTTGTGCGAAGTGTCGGGGAAGAGGGGGGGGGGGGCAGGCGTTGAGTTTACAGGCCCAGGTAACGTGGATGTACGACGGAAACACTGTGCAGTGCAGGCACCAATCCGGGTATCTTTCAGGGCAAAACTATATATCTTAGTTAAGTGAGTCCATGTGCCTGTGAGTATCTAACGCCAAGCTAGGGCCTCCTCTCGAGACAGGAATCGGTCGGGCGAAGGGAACAGCTGCCTCCTGCCGCGTAGTTGTGCCCAGTCTCTAACTAATGGTTCGGATTCGGGTGCGGTCTGTCTTCGCAAAATGGCGCCCGGAGGATGGGGTTTGGGCTACGGTAAGTGCTTTCTAGTTTCCGTCGACACAGTCGTGGGCGGGGGTTCAGACCAGTTACACGTTGTGAATTTCGGGGCTCTTCCTGATGATGCAGAAGGCCTGCGGGGAGACTCTTCCTTCGCGAAGCCGCTTAATGGCCGCCTGCGATTCGGAAAGGATGGTGACATGGTCCAATTTTGTGGAGATGCGATGGCCAGGACAATCACGACCTCCTCTTACACCACCTGTTGGATGGTGCGGACCGAGGCCATGACGACTGTGTCGAAGTCGCTCTTGATTACACTCAGCGCCGCGGCGGTTAGGCCGGTGTAGAGTCCCAGGCAGCACACGATATTGTGCTAATATTGGTGTCATCATGGTTAAGGTGGCCCCATATTGAACCAGGTCGACCAGTCCACACCCAGCATTTAAGAATGATGGCACTAAACTGGCTACATGACGGCAATATTTGCCGTTTCTGCCAGCTTACAAACGATATTGTGGAATCCCGGCTTGATACCGGCAACATTCGCCGTTTCTGCTAGCTTTCAAATGATATTGCTGTATCCCGGCTGCATGACGGCTACATGTCGGCAACATTCGCCGTTTCTGCCAGCTTCCAAAGTATATTGCTGCATCCCGGCTACATGAGGGCTACAGGACGGCAACATTTGCCGTTCCTTCCAGCTTCAAAAGATATAGCTACATGTCTGCTACATGACGGCTACATGACGGCAACATTGGCCGTTTCTGCCAGCTTCCAACAAATATTTCTGCATCATGGCTATATGGCGGCAACATGTCGGCAAATTAGAAGAATGTGCAGAAGAGGCAGCACGAAGATATCGGACAGCCTGTTGGACAAAATATTTCCCTTGGAATATTTGCTAGACCGAATTTCGCTTTGTGATCTTTTTGTGAATAAAGTTAATCTTAACTAGGTCAGCGAGCTACGTCTAAATTGAGTTCTATAAAATTTTTTGGCGCATTTGATTTTTATATTGTGTGAGTTTCTCTAACTACCGGCCGGTTTCGGAAATATTTCGCGAGCGCAGACTTTCGCGATCAAAGGCAGTATATGTTTTGTATTCGTTTCATTATATGAGGAAGTGCTTCTGGGTTTCAGATCATCCTAAAAATGTACACCGGGGAAAAAAGATTGGCGTAGTTGGATTGATCAAAAAGCTAGAATTTGAAGACTGCAAGTCGGGAAAACCCGCCTCGAGTTTCTTTCCGCGCGGAGTGCGTTTAAGAGTCGATTGCATATGAAAACTACTAAAGACGCGAAAAGAAAATGCGCTTGAACACGGGCAGGGATATAACGTGCGTCCCTGGGATTTTAAGGCGGATGCTCTTGTGATTGAATTAGTCGTCACTTTGATTTTGCATGCTAATCTTAGAATATATATTGCGCGGGATCTCCTTCTGGGAAACGCGAAAAAGTTCGGATAAAAGTATGTCACAACTTCGCCGATGCGTGGCTAACCACAGCATTTGTTTTAAAACGCAACGACGAAACCAATTAAATACACACGATTAACTTTACATTGAAATCACCATGACTGACGCACGGTGGCATGACGGCGTGAAGTCATTCAGAAAATAAATTTTATCTGTCAGGGTAATATCGAGTTGCGATAATACCAATGTCCTTTTTCCTTTTGCTGTATTATTTTGCGTTTCGTCAGTCGAAATATTGCATTGCCTACACGGCGAAGGTGCGGCGAGTAGCGTTTAATGTTGTGAAAAAGTACAACTAATTCAACTCGCGTGTGCCTTTGCGCTTAGTTTAATTAAATACACCATCATACCCTATTGAAAAAACAAGCAAGAAAATCAAGACGGTCAAGCTGGTTTAGCTGGTTTTTAGCTGGTTCCGAGCTGGTTCAGTTAGCAATGAAGCTGGTTCGAGCTGGTCAAGCTTGTTCAAGCTGGTTAGAGGTGGCACTGTAGTTCGGTAAGCTGGTACTTGAGCTGGTTTGAGGTGGTACTAAAGCTGGTTTGAGGTGGTACAAAGCTGGTTCAAGCTTGGCAAGCTGGTTCAAGCTGGGCAAGCTGGTTTGAGCTGGCACTGCACCTGGGCAAACTGGTACTTGAGCTGGTTCAAGCTTGTCAAGCTGGATCGAGCTGGTTCTGAATCTGGCCCAAGCTGGTTCGAGCTGGACAAGCTGGTCTTGCTGGGAGCGCGCACGCCAAGGTCGGCTAGAGCTTGTCGAACTGGCATTTGCTGGGGGCGGGCTGGGATGGCGACGATGCCATGTCCTGTTCTTTGTCCTTTCGTTTTTGATAATCGACCGGGCGCTTCAGGAGCGTTGCGAGCTTCCTTTGTGTGGGAGAAGAGAGAGAGAGAGAGATAGAGAGTTGTAGGAACGGAGAATTCGAGACACGTTTGGCTATATTGCGCAGATTTTCGAAGGGACGGCTGTGTGCGCGTTGTTTGAAGACTACTTGAACGGCGGTGCAAGCGAAGCCGGATTTGAGGAGACAGCGATCGGCAGTCCGTTCAGCGCGGGAAGAAGTCGGACACGCCGACTCATACGTCGTTTCGTGTCTTCGAACATGTGTGTGCTCGTGAATGACGGTGGTGCCGAGGAGTATCGGCAATGCCATCAAAGCCACACGGATTTTCTCGCCTCTGCCGACTACACAAGAGGCGGCTTCGCCCCATCACTGGCGGGACCCAGGTTCGCTTCTCCCATCCATGTAGTATTTTTTATTGTTAATGCCTGTTTTTACGCGTGTCTAGTATTTTTGTGTGTTGAGAGATAAGCAATCTAGTTTGCATATTATTGTTTTGCTCCGAGAACTACTGTCTGTGCGACGGTTAGTACTCCGTCAGCGCCGACGATGTGTAGCATCTGAGCTCATGTGAGCAGGCAGCCAGTACGAAAATGATAAATTGGATGCCCTGTTGGCTTTTCTGGATAGTTTGGCTTGTTTATTTTGTGTTAATTTAAACTGGTCATAGTGGTGGGGAAGTTCACCAGCTTTACCAACCTGATCAGTTCAACCATCATGCCAAACTAAACTTGCTGGGGCAATCACCCTGCATGAAGCTGGGACCAGATCAACCAGCATGCCCACCATGCCAAACTGGGCATGCTGGAGCAAAACCGACCTTGAAGCAGGGACCACATCAACGAGCATGACCAGCATGGTAAGATGGGCATCCTGGAGCAATAACAGAGCTTCAAGCTGGTACCAGCCCTATTGAAAATTCCATCAAGATACGTAATTTGGGACACTGACTGCCAGTCAGCAGCCCTGGTGGAACGTGCCCTTATCGGCCATCAGATGACGTCTGACTGCCACTGATGGAATGTCCCAAATTACGTATGTGGTGGTCTTTGATGGAATGTACCTTCCAATTTTGCGTTTTTCAGGTAAAAGGGACCCGTACGAAAATGTCAGATACAGGCCGGAATGAAAAATGCCGGTTCCGCCTAGACCCAAAATTGGGGCACCAGTTCGTATCGACCCTGAAACCGCGCATTTCCAGCCCCAATTTTAGACCCAAGCGGTGCACCGCCGGAATTCCCGCTGCGCTTACCACTGGACTCTACAGGAGAATTTGGTGCTATGCAATTAGCCGTTACAACCGAGAGATCGTCGCGATTTCAGACCCAGGCGGACTGGGTCTGAAATTGCGACGATGTCTCGGTTGTAACGGCTAAGGACATAGCACGAAATACTTTTGTAGAGTCCAGTGGTGAGCGCAGCGGTAATTCCGGCGGCGCACACGGTCGTCCAGGCGTCGTCACCAAACACGGTGCACGGACACACTGCATGCACAAGCACAGTATCCAGTGTTGAGTGCATCGGTAAGTTCCGGCGGGCAAGCGGTATCCGAATTGTCCAAGTATTGTCACCAAGCACACCAGCGCATCCAGATGCCGAGGCAAACTGCAGTGGGTCGGCAGCTTCGCACTATATAAAGGTTCAAAGCCGAGGTCAGTGGGTATCCATCCAGGGCAACGATAGGCGCGTCAGTATCCGTGCGCCCGCAGCGAGAACGTCGCCGCCGGGCGAGCGCCGGCCGGCAGACCGACGCGAGCGCAGAACCTAAACTCTCGAAGCACTGCCGCCCACTGCAACAGACAATGCAAGGCGCGTGTCGTCACCAAGCACGGTGCACGGAACACACACACAGCACGCACAAGCACAGTATCCAGTATCCAGTGTTGAGTGCATCGGGAAGTTCCGGTGGGCAAGCGGTATCCGAGTTGTCCAAGTATTGTCACCAAGCACACCAGCACATTCAGATGCCGAGCCAAACTGCAATGCCAGATGCCGAGACAAACTGCAATGGGTCGGCAGCCTTTCGGACTCGGGGTCCGGTCGCGATCGGCGAGGTCTGGCGCGGCGAAGCGCGGAGGCGTCCTCAAAGTGTGCGCACACACGTCACCTTTGGCCCAGAGTGACCCGGCGGCCCGGCCTGGATCACTAAACGCTTGGGTTCTGATGTTTCTTCCGACTCGGAACTTCTTCCACAGCACCGACAGCGGGCACGACCTTTACGTTCACTAAACGCGTCGAAATGCCTCCACGTGCGACGAACCGGAAAACGCGGTGCGGCTGGTGCCGGAACTGCATAACTTCGAGCTTTGACACGGCGTGACGCCACCTTCTAGTCCGCATTCATATAAACGTTGCCGCGTCGGCTTCGTTCGAAGAACGAGTGGAGTCGATGCGCTGAAGTCGCTTTCATGTAAACGAGGCTATTGAGGAGTTTCAGCGACGGTGTCACCGCCCTGGCGGCCGGTCGCCGAAAGAGAAGCAGGGGGATAGGTTTGCTGGGCGCTGGCTTTGTGTGAAGTGCGTTGGCCGCGAACGTAGGCTTATAAACTTCGGCAGCAAGAATATTACGCGGCTCTAGTGTTCCGGTACGAGCAACAGAGGTGACACGATCTCCTACGACTAGCTACGACCCCCGCCGCAGCGATGCAGGCGTCGAAGGAGCGCAACGCTGTGTATTACGCAGTCAGTCGCCGTCGCCCGACGCAGCTCGTTTGGCACTCAGGGCTTTCCTCCCCGGGTTCTTCGTTTGTACTTGGAACCGAGTGTTACTTCATGTGCTTGTGTGTGTGCACAGTGGCTGAATATGGGCATCATAGAGCAGTTCTTCAGGCTCAACAGCAACTCAAAGTTGACGGCGGAGGGACTTGCAGCAACGCTATCGGTTGGTGCACGGGTGTGACGACTCATCGACTACACGGATAAATTTTAAGATTGCTGCTAGCAAGGTGGGCCATAGTCGCTTTATGTTGACACGATTTTAAGTGTAAGTACTCCGGGCAAAGGCGAATCTCGCGTTTCTAATCCACCTTTGTTTTTGTTGTTTTTATCACGCGCGATTGACAACTAAACAAATGCTTCTGTACCGATCACGGAGTGAATGTCTTCGGCCTTACATCGCGGTACGCTCAACAAAAAGTCATGTTCGTTCAGCGAGAAAACTTCTCTTTCGAGTGACCTTTTTTTATTGATAATTTCTCCCGTATCTAGGTGCTTTAATCAACACGATCGATTATGTTTGCTTCCCTAGTTAAGACATTTTGCTGCCACATGCGGCACTAATGCTTGGCACGATATATGCCACTGGTGGTATTGTGAATTGGTTTACTTCCAAAGCTAAAAGTGTAACAGGTGGGACCATTCAGTTTGCTAAAAATGTGCTGATATGGGAATTTCGTTGCATAACAAGCGTTTTACGTTTAAGATTGATAAGAAACATGCTTATGTGATGATGCATGTCTACAGCATAAGCTTTGCAGATCCCCAATGGGTGTGCTATACGCTACAGCCTCAAGGTTTTTAATGGACCAAATTGGTGATTACACGGCAATAAATATCGTGGTGGAAAACTGCCCATTGACTCGGTGAGTTTTGATCGTGACCATTGGCGTGCTGTTGACTAATTAGCTAATAGCACACCTTTTCCTGACCATCTGGCTTCAACGGACATCGCATCTAGATGTGCTTAAATATGTTCATTTCAAGGTTCAGTTGACCCCTCTGCATCATTACAGGAAGGCAGTCTAAAGCAGACTTGTACCGTACGCATTACAAGTAATCAAATTACTTGTAATCGATTACGTTTTGGAGTAATTTTGTAAGCAGTTGATTACTTTTATTAGGCAGTAATCACAAGAGTAATCTGATTACTTTTTGAAGTAATAAAATTACTTGTAACCGTTACCATTTTTCCACGGGACAGCCCCCCCCCCCGGGCACACGCCTTTTTTTATGAAATGAAAAAAATAAAATTGGCTTTTTTTTTCGAACGGAAAAAGAAAGATTTTTGCGGAGCTGTAGGAAACGAGGTCAATCTCTTTCTATGTACAGTTTCTGTGGAATCTCCGTTCTTTTTTTTTCTTTTTTCGAGCTGGGACTGGAGTGGGAAGTTCCAGGGAAGCCACAGTGCATGACAAAGGCCATTCAGGGCGAACTTTGAGGAAGCAGAATGTAGCTTTGTGAGTCCTTCGTTCAAACTAGCCCCCTCACGCACACACACACAGAAATAAAAAAATAAAAAATCCTGCTTAGGGTACCTACTCGCAGCCCGTAGGAGAACGAGAACCGAAGAATGCCTAAAGCGGATGCAAAATATAACAAAGGCCTTTGAAATATTTCCCCATTTCCCCTACGTGGTCTTCGTGACAAGCAATGTTTCGAGTTGAGAAGTGGTCGGGGCGATCTCTTCCGCTAATGGATACTACACATGACCCGTTTCAAATCCTGGAGCTGCTCCTCTTTTGTATAACATGCGAGCTCATCCACATGTGCATAATAAAATGAGCGACGCAAACTTTGAGCGACAACCCTTGCTCAAGCTTAGCAAGATCTAGAACCCCTCCGCTCCCCCCCCACACACACACTGGCGAACGCACAAATCAATAAACGTCTTCAAACGAATTCTATGCTTGTGTCCGCATTGTGAAGGTGCAACGACCACAAAGAGGGAGCCAGTTTTTCTTCTTCAATACTTGTGAAAATGTGAAATATAGGTGGGAAGTAGTTCATTGTTATGAGCGCTAAAGATGTGTCTTCACACAATAAAGTAATCGGAAAAGTAACGATTACTTCTTTAAGTAATGTCCAATTACTTTTGCCGTCGAGTAATCAAGTAATCTAATCGAATACATTTCAGCCAAGAGTAATAGTAATTGTAATCGATTACTTTTTTGAGTAACGTGTACAAGACTGGTCTAAAGCCACAACAAACAGCAGTGAATATACAATGCATAATAACAGGCACCAGCGTTCAGTCGTATAGTCCGCAAAAGCCAATTTGAGCCTAATAATTTTTTTGTTTTGTTTAGATAGTTTGCATTTGATGTATAATCCGCTGGGCCTGATTTCCGCGCCCAGTGCATAGTCCGCCAAGCTAATGCGTTGTGTCTTCATGCTTTTTTCCTGGGTGGCATTTTTTTCAGAAGTTCTTCGGCGAACGCTGTTGAGCCTGAAGAACTGCTCATGAGGCCCTTATCCGGCCACTGAGCACACACACAAGCACAAAAAATAACACTCGGTGCCAAGTACAAACGAAGCACCTGGGCGTAAAGCCGTGAATGCCAAACGCGCAGCGTCAGGTGACGGCGACTGACTGCGTTGCGCCCCTTCGACGCCTGCATCGCTGCGGTGGGTGGTCGTAGCTAGTCGTAGCGAGATGATCTTCACTTCAAGCAAGAAATCTTGGCATACCATACTCAAGATATGTGTGCAAGTGTTCGATGACGTGGGCTCTCTCACGCAACTGCAGCTGTCATCAAGAAAGGTACATATCAACAATGTTTGTGCGTTTGAGGCTGAAACTATGATGCCTACTTTATCTAAACCTAAATTTATCGGTCTGCAGCTACAAACATTTTCGTCGACGTTGCTTAGATGATGTAGCCATTCAGGCCTCGCATTAAATGGTGTTGCAAACTCTTCGGTTGTGTACGAAAACCTATTTTTGCCCTAATAAAAGACATTTTCAAAATGACACGTGTCTTCTGCTGATACATATCTTCCAATTCACAATGCACAGTAAAAAGAAAATCAACTGTGTACATCTACCACTTAGCATAAGCACGTTTTGCCATTTATTCTTAAGCACACTCAAATATCAGCTTAGGTTGCTCTTGTTATAGAAGCTTTGCCCTGTTTTGTAAAATAAAAAAAGTTAAAGAAGCTTTACCTTTGTTCTCCTTCTGGCAGACTTGTTTGTCAGCAGATCACACGCAGCAGATATCACCGATGAGACTATTGATATTACAATAAAGCTTTCCACAAGAGCCAAAAGGAGGCTTGTAGGGGTGCACAAGCACATCAAAATGAGATTGGCGCTTCCGGGGCTTGTTTACATTATGCGTAAAAACAGGACGATCAGCGACCAGCTGATCGCAATATAACATCCAAGGATACCGATGTTTCAATACATAGAACGCAGGATAAAGACCTCAATCGTCCCTTGTATGCTGTAGCTGTCATACTTTCCATCCAACCGCTTTTTAGCACAATTAACCAGAACAACCGAAGAGTTCGCAACACCGTTTAATGCGAATCCTGAATGGTTACATCATCTAAGCAACGTCAACGAAAATGTTTGTAGCCACAGACCGATAAGTGTACGTTTAGATAAAGTACGCATCATAGTTTGAACGCGCGAACCTTGTTGATATGTACCCTTCTTTGGACCTGCGTACGTACGTTCGGTTCAACTTGATGACAGCTGCACAAGTGTGAGAGCTCACGTCGAACACTTGCACACATATCTTGACTATGGCAAGATTTCTTGCCTTCGACTGGCTTGAACACTTCATTTGTTGCATCACGGTAGGTCTTGCTTGAAGAGATGATCGTCTCGCACACAGCAACAAACAGAGAACGACACGCTTTGTTTAATTGATACGCTACCGGTCTACGGGCGTCGCAAATCTATCCCCCTCTTTTCCGCCATGTTGGATCGATTGGAGCGCCCCCTATATTCGCTGAAACTCCTCAATATTCGGAACTCACGACAGACTGGGTCTTGTCGAGAAGAAATTCTGCTAAAACATATGACAATGTAGAGCCCGGGCTGGATCGACAGGGTGGCACAAGCGCGCCAACAAAACGAGTTGAGAGCGATCGTTCATGGAAGCTCGGCGAAGCTTCTATGGGCGAAGCGAAAGTGGCGAAAGTAGAAAGTGGCGCGTTTGGCGTGCTCGGCATGTTCGGCGTTTCGGCGGGCTTCTGATCACGTTTGTCGGGTGCCCTGCTTGTCATATCTCTAACATCAGCGGTTTTATGGGCTCACATTCCGAAATAGTTTTCTCGTGCATAGATTATTTTTCGTAGTCATAGACTTGGCGAAATAGTCGTATCTGAACGAACGTTACGTCCTTGACCGTACGTCTGTCTGCACGTCAAAGGTTTTTGACGTACAGTCAGAGACAATCGATGTACAGTCAGAATCACCACCAAGAAATCTTGACGGCATTTCGCGGTGGCCGACTGCCACCAGGAAACCATCTGAAAGCCGACAAGTGGAGTCTGACTGGAGTTTGACTGTCCGTCAGAGTAACTTGTTGGCCAATCAGACGTGCTTGACGTACAATCAGGCACAGACAGCTGTCCACTAGAAAACATCGACTGCCTGACAGCGTTACATTGATGAATTTTTCCTTCGGGAGCTTAAGCTGTTTTTTTTTCAATAGGGACTCAATTTTCATTATTTTCATTTTGCATTAAGTTACCTACATAGTTACCTTAATTAATCTAATTGCTCATGATAACCACTATCTACCCCCTCTTGTTATAATTTGACACTTATCCATTTTGTTGAACGAAATACTGTAATTAACCTAATCTACTCACTATAGAAAGCGTGCGACAAGACGGTGGCGCTGTGGTGCGGCCCCATAGATAAGTCAGTTGGCGGGACTAGGGAGTCGTTGTCTGCGCGCAGCATGGTCAGAATACACGAAGAGTACCCATTCAGCCCAGCGGCGAAATGCCAAAAAACAAATATTGAACACGAACTGTTCCGTCGTTAGGTGTGTCAATAGTTACAAGAACTGTCCTCCAGGGACGAAGGTTTTCCGTTTCGCGGCACGACCATGCCTCCAAGACCTGTGAGAGCGTTGGATTTGCTGCGTATGTCCTGTGAATTAGGTACTCGCCAGCATGTTTGGCGTTTGCATGCCCGTCCGTGTGACGTGAGTGTAATTTGCTGGGCTTATGTTTTCTTCAGTGCCGACGAAACTGAATGGAAGCCTACGAAATGGTCAAGAGTTTGCAGTGCACAGTTTGTCGGCGGTAAACCATCGAGTGACAACGCATCTCCATCTTGTGCGCCGACAATTTTTCCGCCACCCTACCGCAGGTCGGTTGAGGTAGCTGAGGACAAGAAGTCCTGCTATGAACGGTAAGTCTCATATTTAAGCCCCGGCAGGCCTTAAGAAAACTTTGTGCGCCACCCCGGCAGCAGGAGAAGGCTGGATTTAAATGTCGACAAATGTCAACCTCGCTCGGCAAATGTTGGTGCGGTGAAGATCAGTTTAGCCAACGAGGCATTGGTTTTGCGCACGGATCCGACGAGGGTTTTTTCTCGGGTGCATTCCTTGCTATCGCGTGCTCATAGCGTTGGAAGTTGGTCCTGTTACGGAGAGTTTGTGCAGCCGAGGTGCGTCATTGAGCGACCTCGCGCTCGTAGCCATCGCTGCGGTACATTTTGAGGTTAAACAGTGGACACACTACGACGTGATGACTTCTTTTTATCACTTAGGTGGAAAAAACAGGTGTATGATGCAGCGTTCAACGAAAAGGCTACGTCCAGTACAGATCTGTTATGCGAAGTGGAGGAAGAGGATCCTCTGCTAATCAGAATCGTGACTACTTCATGCGGATGCAGATGTCGAAGGGGAACTGGAGGTAAGAGAAAACTTGTTCCCTCATAGATAGTCTACCTTTGTCTTAAGTCGGGCTTGTCTGACATGAAATGAACATTTGATGGGTGAATCTGAATGTTTATTTCTGCTTGTTTCTTTCAGGTCGAAGCAGAATCGTCACCACTTCGTGATGCCTCAGATGTTGGAGAAGCTGGAGGTAAGATAAACTGTAGTTCCTCATGCTCTGCCTGTGTCTTGTTAAGTTAAATCTGTCTGACATAAAACACGCGGTTACTGCAAACCCGTACCCAAAACATTCTTCCTATTTTTTTTTGGGGGGGGGGGGTGGGAGGGGGCGTGTTTGTCAAAGTGATCTGGGTGAGGGAGGGTAGAGGATGTGCCAGCTAAACTGGAAATGTCGGGCGGGGGCAGGCGGCTTTACTTGGCTATGGCCCTAGCTTACTGAATAAATCATCTGTCTGTTGTTTCTTTCAGGTTGCAACACAAACGGATGCAGGTAGCTGTAGCCTGCCTTCATCTTGTGTCGTCCTCAGCTGTGTCCTCTATTCACATGATTCTGAGGCATCAGTGTACTGTGATCACATTGCTGCCCCCTAGAAAGAGACGCCCGAGAAAGGTCCCAAGCAGCATGGATTTTAGCCAAGCAATGGCCAATGCCTGGCAATGATCTTTTGGCCAGTGGCCAGAGAGTGGCCATTCATTGGCCAATGCTTGGCCGATGGCTGATGGCCAGTGGCCACTGGCCAATGGCCAGAGAAAGGCCAGTCACCGGCCAGTCTCTGGCCACTGCCTGGCCACTTGGCCAAGGACCATTGCCAGCCATTGGCCGATGACTGGCCAACTCTGTGCTGCTTGGGGTATTGGGACCTTAAATGTGGATCGGTTCCAGCCCCGAGGATTCAGCGGCTACGAGTCTATATCATCACTCGATGATCACAGTGAAGTCCTGAAGGATCTGACAGGAGTCTCGGCTGCCTGCTTTGCAGTTCTGCTGGGGAGGCTGACACAGGTATAATCATCAGAAGTAAGTGGTTTGTTTATTTTTCACCTGAAGGCTGGTTCCAATGTTTGCGCTAGCCCTATTTGCGGCAATTGAAATGGGTGAGTCACTGGGCATTCTTGCATCGATTGCCACATGCTAACTACCCGGTGAAGTTGTTCGGTCACATTGCTTTCGATTGACCATTTACAGATGAGGAATAACATGGGCGCAGATCATTTTGAGTTGCGATTCCTTCTTGCAGTCCTGTCTTGGATAGGTTTCTGTGTGTCGTTTGGTTGCTCAGGTGATTCTGCGGTCATTATTTCAGTTGCGGTGAATGCAACTGATGGAAATGTGTAATTCAGATATCAGACAAAACACAGCAGCCGTGATGAGGCTGCTATCTTGTACAACGTGCGGCAATATTAGATTATGTGGAGCGGCCAACAGCTAAAGGGGCATGATATCTGCAGCAGTCATTCCGCTCACCCAACTGCCACATCGGTGCTACGCTGTGGTGCAATATGCAGTCCCCTTCCTCCACTTTGGTATACTGTGGAAACCGGTTATATTGACGTCAACGGGAATCGAAAATCTCTTTTCTATATCCACTTCTTCGTTATATATGAACTCATACAAATAACATGAAAATCAAATATACCAGGGGTTGTCACGGGCACATGTTTATCGAGCCGGCAGAAAGCGCTGGAGGCTTCCCTGCACATGTCTCTGCTAGATCGGAGCCGCTTCTCACTAAATTCAAGAAGCTCCGATCGCAAAAAGATTTTGTTTCGTAGAGACTGTGTTGACAGCTGCGACGGCCCTGCGGAATATGCCGGTGGTAGATGGCATTCTTTACGTTTAAGCGCACTCCGTCGAGGATGGCATGCTTTTGATTTAAGGAAAGTGCCTTCGTCTTCCCCATCGAGGTGCTGGCGGTGCCAGGACTCTTCATCTTTGAGTGGCGATGATTCGCCGAATCGGTGCTTGAGCGAAGTAGACTTTCGCGCAAGAGCAATTTCACCTACCACATGCCAACATGGATCACAAAGCAAACAAAGTAGCGCGCACTGCACTGAGTTTGCACTCAAGCTTCTTTGTCGTCGGCATAGAGAGCCTAGATTTAAGAGATAGGGCAGCTGCTCGATCCGGGTCACGTTTTTTGTGGGCCTCATTTGCAAGACGAGCAGCAGCGTGCTAGGAGTCACAACTCGGAAGCGTTCACCCTCTGCAAAGGTGTCCGCCTTTCCGCCCAGTTTTCTCGCCACACTGGCCACGCAAGATTTAAATGCAGGCATACTTACTGCACCCTCTATTATATCTAGGCTCTCTCTGTCATCTCCGCCGAAACGTTGTCGTTAGCGCTCTTAACACCCCTATCGGCCTTCCACGACGGCTTCTCCGCTGCGATGTGGTAAAGCCGTTTTCCACATAAGTAGCGGGGAGCAGACGACGTTGCAGAAATATCCGCCAGCGGCGTTTCCAGCATCTTCTGCAGCCTGTTCTGTGTGGTTTCTTGGCCGTGTAAGCAATGTGCGGTGGTCCGAGACTTAGTAAACTTTCTGAATTTTACTCTTTTCTTAAGTTATCACAAAATTTCTCTCCGCTATATCCACAGAGCCACTAATTTCCATCGCTAAAACAAACTCAAATGCTTTGTTTTTCTATACTTTGTTTATATTTCGTGCAATCATAATCTGCATAGTCTCATGTTAACAAAATTGCTGTCCTCACCGTGACGTCACAGCAATGACATATCAACCAATTATTACTCTGCAATTACATGGACGCTTGTGTTCATTATCAGGGCTAATACTCAGCGACTTTCTAAGAAGTTAGGTTGAAGAAAAAGAAGGATGAGGAGGAAGAAGCCAGAACACTAGAGCATCCTCTCCAGCGTTGCGTCCGCTTTCTTGTACCCAGCCTTTCCACTTCTCACCCTGCATTCTAAACTTGTCACTGACTATAGAAATGATGTGGTCTAAAGAGGATGTTGTAAGTTGCGAAGAAAAGAGACAGGGGCACGTAACTGTGTGTGCACTGGTGAAATTTATCATTCACCGCGTGAACCAGTATTGCCACACTTACAAGCTAGACTGACTTTATGCTGCACAGATGCTTACAACAAACTTGCTTTCTTCGTTCCGCACAGGTCAAGACGCCTCGGGCTACAGACATCACCCTCGGAAGTCGGCTACTTCTTCTCCTAATGAAGATTAAGCATGGGCTGACGTTTGCTGCACTTAGTGTCCTCTTCAGTGCGCTTGGCACAGCTGCTTCTCGTACATTCTATGCCATTCTGGACACACACTACATAAAAAACTCAGGGATGGTTGGTTTGGTTTCCCCGAGATGTAGTGCAGGAGACTATGCCTCCTTCGTTTCGTGAAAAATATCCTACTTGCAGAGGCATCATAGACTGTACGGAAGTTCCCATCGAAAGGCCGCCTGAAGTGAGTGAGCAAATTAATTGTTCGAGTAGCTACAAGAGTGACTTCACTCTTACGTTCCTTATCGGCATTACGCCGTCTTGACATATATCCCTTGTTTCCAATGTTTTCGGTGGGCGGTCCAATGACACCTACATTATAGCAAACTCTGGATTGTTAGTCCTTCTTGAACCCAATAACATCGTGATGGCAGACACGGACTCCCCTCACATTCCTTGCGATTTGAATGCGCGGAAAGTCGCACTAGAAATCTCCCGCTTCGCCTCAATGAATGAGCAGTTCACAGCTTTTCAAGTAAAAC
Source organism: Ixodes ricinus (assembly GCA_037355805.1). Classification (NCBI taxonomy): domain Eukaryota; kingdom Metazoa; phylum Arthropoda; class Arachnida; order Ixodida; family Ixodidae; genus Ixodes; species Ixodes ricinus. Next base: position 120,891 of record JAZHYW010012671.1, on the reverse strand, counting down.
GCACTTACAACATAGCCTCTCATCGTGTTCATGTCGAGCGCTGCATTCAGAGGATAAAGTTCTACAACATATTACGTGCAAACCTACCCTATAAGCTCGGATATCACATGGACAGAATCGTAACCCTCTGCTGCATTCTTGCGAACATGCAGAAGCCCATTTTCAGAGAACGCGCGTGAAGGAAGGAGACAAACCCCATGTGGTACTACTTTCAAATGCTGGCATTTAAAAACTCTTGTACTGTGAGGGTAAGCAGACTTGTACATAACTAAAATACTCTAACCAGTTTAATCTATTTTAAATACCTTTTGTCAGTAGCCTGCACTTTAGGGGGGGGGCAGTAGCGTGTATCCCCCTACCTAAATGTCAAGTTAATCTAGCACCTTTTCTCCTCTCCCTCACCCAGGCCAGCTTGACAATGGCGGCACCCTGAAAAAAACTCCTGGCTACGGGCCTGCGGTTTAGTGTTAAAAGCTGGTTTTTCATTCTTTCTAAGCTCAGCCTATGAGCTGCTTTCGAGAAAATGAGTAGAAAGTTTAAAATTTCTATCGACAAGAAGTTGAAAAGTGTAGTTCCTTTGCAAAAAAAGTAGAAATGGTAAAGCACGGTTACTTCCAAAAGCAAAAGATGGGATTTCTAGAGTAACTTACTTTAATCTTTAAGGGTAAACTCCACATAGAATTCAGCTGAAACTAAAGCATGGATATCACTTCAAAGGCCAAAATACGGTAATATCCACAATTTTATGTCGACGACGCTGCAGTTCTGACTAAGACAGACATTAAGACTGCTATTCGAGCTGGCTAGTGGGCAAACAGTGGGTTAGCTATTATTGACCGTTACTTTGTGCTGTCATTTCCGTTCAATGGCAACAGTGGCAATCAGCAAGCCACATTTCCACGGGACGAAAGCTATGTCACTGACCAGTGTTGGTGCAGTAATAGCAAATCCACCGTTTGCCCGCTAGCCGGCTCGTATAGCATTTTTAATAGCCGTTTTAGCCAAGACTACGTCGTCACTTTGTAAAATTTTGAATATGGCCATATTTCGACCTCCTACAACGATATCGGTGATTTTGCTTTGAACGACTTTCGTAGCGAAATTACCATTTAACCAAGAAAGGTCAGTAGTTTAGAGTAGCCTAGCACAGGAGCAGGAGCAGGATTTTTTGTTACGGTATTTCATGGTGCACTTAGCGAGGTACTAACTTGTTTTAGAGATCAGAAATTGCTGTCGGGTGTATCTGCACCTGTCTTGCAGGTAAAAGTCACTCTTGTTTTGAAATTGTGACAGCATGGCACTATTTGTTCGTAATAAATTTTTATTGCACATTGTAGAAGTGCATTTTCTTTTGAAAGGGACAACCATGTAAACATCAAGTTATTTAAATAAATCGACTAGATTATATCACAGAATACTGTGTCAGGTCTTTCTGGCACATTGAAAAGTTATGTAAAAGGCAGTAAACGCATTGGGTACTAAAAGGTACGGAAACCCCTTCATCACTTCTGACTTATAAAACTTGAAGTAAAACCACGACATCTTTGGAATGAGTGACATCAAAAAGTTGTCGTCTCGTTTCACTATGATGTTTTTGGCTTGGAGTGGCGAGTACACAAAGAAGTGGCACACGGTAAGGTTCAGGACATACAGCAACGCAAACACTTGGTTGTAGTAGCTGTGACTTTCTTTGAGCAGCATTTTTCTATTTACGAAGCGCAAGTAGTCGACGGAAAAATTGCCCTCCTTGTCACAGATGGGCTGGTCACCACGCCGGTAGGGGAACTTGATCTCAAGTAAATTGTTGTCGTCGCCAGCCTGCACTCCGCCATCTGGGCTGCAAAAAAGCCAGCCTTGGACCTTGCTGATGACGGTGCCTATCCGGATGACTGCGCAGCCTTCTTCCTCCTCATATATTTTCCTTCCAGTGGTCTTCGTCTCATTGCCATACTTGCAGGCTTTTGACTGAAACTGTTTTTGGTTCCAGAGATCATGTGCAAGTTCTTCAAAGTCTGCTTCACGCACACGAATTTTTTGTGCTTTTGAGCTGGCAGAAAAATTTCCTTTGTGAGCAGGTGCCTTTTCGCCAAACAAATGCCAAAGTTAGGCTTCACTTTTTGATAGTTCGGCTGTCATCTGGCACCTTCGGGCCAAAATCGCCACAGATGTGCCAGAGTTAGGCTTACTACCTTGTTGTTCGGTTGACATCTGGCATATTTGGGCCCAAGTCGCCAAACAAGTGCCAGAGTTAGGCTTCGCTTCCCGATAGTTCGGCTGTCATCTGGCAGCTACGGGCCAAAGTCGCCAAACAAGTGCCAAAGTTAGGCTTCGCTTCCCGATAGTTCGGCTGTCATATGGCAGCTACAGGCCAAAGTCTCCAAGCAAGTGCCAAAGTTAGGCTTCGGTTCACGATAGTTCGGCTGTTATCCGGCAGCTACGGGCGAAAGTTGCCAAACAAGTGCGAGAACTCGGCTTAGTGCCTTGGAGTTCGGCTGATGAGGTATTTGATGTACACGGGTGGTCTTCATCTTAATTAAATAGAAATCAAGTTTCATTCGGCCGGCCACTTTATCTTTTTTGGGTGTCTCTTGATTTTTCTAGTCCAAAGGTTGGCTGAACGTTTTGACGCGGCTCGACCAGGCTTTGCAAACGCAAATTGTGCCGGATGTTGTACTCGCGCGTAGGTACACACGCCAATATCGGGACGTGCCGTGAGACTGGTTCGACATTATGGCGCGTTCACACCGGCGATGCGATCTAGTCGCGCGATAACTTTCATCGCAAAAGCTACCAGCGCGGGCAAAAAGCGACGCGATTTGAGCAGTCGCTTGCTGACCCGACTTTTTGCGATGCGATCTTGAAGCGGAGAGGCTGAGCCAATCAACGGCGTTCGGAGCGAGAGTTTTTGAGAAGCGACTCGCCAACGAAGGTGTTGGACTCGCTCATCGCACACGCCAGAGTGATCATCTAATTATTTTTTGCGATGCGATTTAGTCGCGTCGCGCGACTGTTTACATCCTCGGTATGAATGCGCCTTTACAGAAAGTGCTGCCATCGAGTTAGCGCAGCGCGAGAACGATGTGCCTACGTCTCCTCAATAGATATCATTATTAGGCGGCGCATTGCGAAAGCGAGCGTGGCTCTGTGCGTGTCTTCCATTGTGAGTGAGCACTGTCAAATCTTAGCGATAACAAATAGAGGAAACGACCGGGGCTCCGTGGCGCCGCTCCCGCATCACACTTGGGAATTAAACTGAAATCCCGGAACTTGTTTTATTTTAGCGTGTTGGTACTTTTTGAACATTTAGAAAGTGGAGGCACATATGGGACGATACAGACAGGAAAATGTTTCAACTTCAAAAACATTTACTTTCGGCTTCAAGCTCAAAGCCCGCCCGCTCCGTCGGAGTTCGGGAAAGGGAAATCTTGGGGGAAGGAGAGGAAGCGGAGGAAGTGCACGCGATCCCCCTGTCCTACGGGGCCAGGTACATCGGGCAAATGGGGCGATGCCTCAACGACCGACTCCGAGAACATCAAATGGACGCCGAAAGTGCTGCTTCGGATTCCCAGCACCCGATCGTCATTCACGGGAGGAAATGTCCCGGCTGCGCTCCTAATTCTGCCGGCACGACAGCCATGGGAGGCCGCTGTGAGCGAGTGGGTAGAGATATAATTGAAGCCTATCGGGTGGCGACAAGCCCGCAAAATATAAGCACCCCTTCCATTTCGCTCTCAAGAAAGAAGATTACCTTTCTGAGGCCCACAATTGAAGCCGAACGCTGACAGACTAGGCAAGGCGACAAGGTCACCGGCAGAAGCGGCCTTTCCTTTCAGTTCGTTCCATTTCTTTCCAAAGAAGGGCTGGGACACCCTGTCCCTTATTTCCATACTGTTGAACAGGTCGGGATACACTATCTCCCCTGTAGCTTTGGCTGTACAGCAGGGTTTTTTCCTCCTTTTTATAAGCTGTCTTTGTTGTTTTTGTTTCTTTTACTCTAAAGCGTCGAAAATGCCGAGGGAGCTTAGCTGCGTTGTTGTTGCCCCTTCGACCTCGCCTTTCGCAAATCCTCCCCACCTGCTTTGTGTCATCGTGCGGATGTCAGCGAGCGTGACAGCCGCTTTAAGCAAATCAAAAAGGTGGACCGAAACCGTGACCTCTCTGCGTAGGACGCGAGAGAACTAAAACGTTTGGACAAATTTTTTTTTCACATGACTCTCTGTCACGCTGATGGCGAGAACAACAGCCCCTCTGGGGCTGTTGTTTTCGCCGTTTGCATAGTTATAGAAATAGGCGGACCACGTAGGTCCGGTTTTCGAAATGCGCTCTTCAGTGTTCTGTTGCTTTCGTGCGTTGCAGACGCGGCCGTGTTTTGTCGTCGTAAACGGCCGGAATACGTCCATGCCAATTTTTCGGTAACAGCCATTTTTTTCACCGGAGTTCGTGGAATTTTTTGTGATGTGTTTTGTTGGACACGCTGCGACAAAAACTGCTCTTCGCCGACGACGAGACGTCAGTTGAATGTGCGCAAGATTCTATCTCGAGTGTATTTGTGGGGTGCCTGAGTTGGATTATGCATCTATCAAGGATTACATGATATCGCTATTTTAATAGTAAGTACACTGCAACGCATGCTTCTGATAGTAATCCTGCTTTCCTCTCATTCCCCGCGGTTTTTGTGTGATGAATTTTGCTTGGCATGAGGACAGTGTTAATTTTATTTTATAATTTGCTTTTCGTTGTAGAGAGAAGTGTGACCATTGGTAAATATGTCGAGAATACACTGTGTGTAATGATAGTGGTTTAATTAACTTCTGGGAGCGATCGAAACAATTTTGTTTGTCCGTATATGTGATTTGATACGCAACAAATGATATGCAACGTACACATATTTGCACGACGTTCGGCCAATACGGAGCAGCTTTGGCACAACTGCGGCGGACCAGAGAAAAGTCAAACTTGGTGTGGCCGAAATACCCAAATTAGGCGCTGCGCTGGCAGTTATGGTTCAAGTCTGGCACTTACTTCGGCAGAACTGTGGCGGACCAGAGAAAGGCCAAACTTGGCATGTCCGAAATACCTAAATTCGGCGTTGCTTTGGCAGTTATGGCTCAAGTATGGCACCAACTTTGGCGCTCCTCTGGTGGACCAGAGAAACGCCAAACCTTGGCATGCACCGAATTCTGAGATTAGGATTTACTATGGCAGTTATGGCTGAAGTATGGCACCAACTTTGGCGCTCCTCTGGCAGACCAGAGCAACGCCTAACTTTGGTATCTCTGAAATACCCAAATTAGGTGTTGCTTTGGCAGTTATGTCTCAAGTATGGCACCAACATTGGCACTCCTCTGGCGTACCAGAGAAGAGCCAAACTTTACCATGCCCTAGGATCGCCCAACTAAGGCTATAGTTAGGCACCGTACTTTGGCACTGATGAGTGCCATGGTGCAAAAACCTAACTGCGCCAAAGTTGGGCCCTTATGTTTGCCAGACCTTTGCCCATGTTGGGCATTCCTCTGGCGTGCTACCTGGGCAGCGTCCTCAAAATCGGTAATTGTGTTGTTTTTTTGGCATGAGTGTGTCATATGAGATCATTAATTTCTCAAGGTACATTTCATAGCTGGCAATATGTAATGCATGCCCTTTTTCGTCCATCGGAATTGTTACTTACTTGGCTAATTTTTCGTAGAATGCTGAGAAGACATCAGGGTCGTCGATGTGTGGCGTCGTAAATTTTATTCCCATGAAAAAGATCAGCCCACTATTCTTTACCCCGGGCTTTTTTCGGAAGTCCTGTAAACAGAGATATATGTGTCTGTATAAAATTGTACGCGTTTACAAAACAACATTTCATTATCGGGATCATTCTATTATAAGAAGGGGTTGTTCCTTATTCTTAACCCGTCACTCCACCACGACATGGTGGCAGCTGTGGGATCTAGTGCAGCCCACGACAAGAGCAATTAGGCTATTATAAAAGTGATAAGAGGCGACTGAATGTTGCAGCATGTGCTTCTGTTAATTGCATTCCAGCCACCGACAGCTTGACAGCAACCCTAGAATAGACCATTTTCAAAAGTGCGGGACATCTACCAGCTTCAGCGTCAATGATCAGAGCCCGCCATTGTTTGGGCACGGACTCTGCGCATGTGTTGGACACAAGGGCTGCTTCAGCATGTGGCGTGAACTCGGCATATCTGCTATCGAGAACGAATGCTGAGTCAGCCTTCTGCAAGAAATCCCATGTAATCGTAGGTTTCATGCTTAATGGTGACCGCCAATGTTGCTTCATGGGGTTTTGAAAGACCTAGGTTCTTTTACAGAAAACACTGACTTATATCAAGTAAGGCAAATTGACTGGTTAGCGATTTTTAACAGGGCTAGCAGCAAATATACGCATTGATATGTCTAAAGCTTTTGGCGTGGTGGAGAATACTTTTTTCTGATGAAACTGTGGTTCTGTGGCCCAGTACCTTCCTTAATGTAAAGCATATCACTCCTTGCGTTAGTCGTATTTTCAGTAAATTTTCTTAGAATGATGAAATGGCTGAAGTGATGCATGTTTTTACTATTCACTTTGTTTGTAATGTATACGTAGGCTTGTTTTAAGTTAAATGCAGATTGTTTTATACAAGTTTATTGGGTTTTTCATTCTCAAAAATGAAAACATCTTGAAAAATTGTTTCTGGCTGCGGAAAGTATAATTATTATATATTCATACTTCCAGAGTTGAATGCTGCAAAGAGACTCCTGTTTAACTTTCAATTATCCTAATATTTCAAAAATAACTACCAGGCAAGTTTTTAAAGTTTTTAATATTTTTGTTTAAAACAATTTTCAATATACAATTGTATATCGTGAAATATAAAATAAAAGAATTCCCGCTTGTACCCTTTTTTTAATAGAGTCTTTTCACATATACACAGTGTACTTTTAGAAGCAAGGCCATAATGCTTTGAGCTTTCTACACTGCTGATATAAATTTCCCCATGCACTGAAAGTGGCAACGTTTCGTTGTTAACTAAATAAATTATATATTTAAAAAGTTGTTATAGAGGTGTGCTTGTGCTACGCTTGACTTTTTCAGCTGATGCACGCACGCCCTTGGTGTGCCATAATTGCACCCCGACTTTTTAATTTTTTTAAGCTTTTTCTTGTTATTTAAATGTAGGGCATTTTATGGTGAAGCGAGTACGGCGACTTATTGATCACTTGGCCAACATAAAAAAGCGTGCCGCAACCGCTTGTCCGATACAATGAACGTACGGTACAAGGCTAGATTTCCAGGAAGTGTAGTGCAAAAGAGAAAGAGCAGAAACCATACATCGTGCTCACACCATCTGGTAAGATGAACTGCTCGTGCACCTACCTCAGCCCTAAATCACCTAATTTAAGACGCAGAAAAGGCTAAACGTTTTCGGACCGAATGCAGAGATTCTTGTACATTTTGTTGCTATTGGATCAAGCCTGGGGCAACTAGGCTTGAATGAGCTTATTACTGGACTACAACGTGAATATCAAGCTGAGACTGCCCGGGAGCATGTAAAGTGGTGTTACTTTTGGAAATTACTTCCATATCCTATATCCATTCGAAACGCTAAATTAAAAAAAGTGCCTAACCTGCTTGTTTATTCAAACAAAGATCTCGCAAATTTATAATACTTGCAGATATTACCTGAGCAACAGAGTCACTCAATAGCCAAAACATTGTCCGGAAATCATAAGGCATGTGCACAAATCGGGTAGGTATGCGTTTAGAATAGATTCTTTGAGCTGTGGTGTCAAAGCTGTTTGTGCGTTCTTGAACTTCTGACATTCATATGCCTGTAACAGCGTGGGCATATTAGTTGCTGTAAGTGCTGTGTATGAATGCTATCATTATTGCAGGAACACACGCGCACAAATGCACAACCAAGCCAGTCGGGGTAGGCACATGTATGTTTCCGATGAGATCACATCATTCTGATACCGATATGTTTCGGATATCCGGGTATATAGTTTCTGACATCGATCCTTTTGTAGCAAGTTTCTTTAAGGTTAAATATAGACAATATACGCATGTCCTTCGTTTTTATAAAACATATATTTACAAAAGAAATCAAGAGTTCATATACTTCTACTAAAAGAAAAACAAAAACTTAGTTGAAGAAATGAAAGAAAAGGAAACGCAACAGTCACCATGTCTTGGAACAACTATGCGCAACAGAGGGAAGCTGTCATTTTCAGGCCACGGTTGTGGCTGGCAATCAAGAGCGGGAGCGGTTGGCCTCCGTCGACGACCCAAGAGTCACTGTACCATCTGCTCTCGCAGTAGGAAACCTGGCAGCGTAGATTTCTATGCGCTGCCCACGCTGGGACAAGGCTGCTGGTCAGACAGCAGGAGTGAGCAGCCGATTGCTCTGGCCGATGGTGTCTTTCGGACCCAGCACCTTCTCCGTGCCAGTCCTTCGCACTCTCTCCGTTGATGCACTCCCCATCTCTCCACTTCCTTGTTGTCTCCCCTTGTCCCTCCGAGCCGATTCATGTGTTGACACACCCTTCTTCATGCTCACACTAAGTCACATCATCACAAAAGAGCGTTTAATTTGTTTTTCCGAGGAACCAAAAGAAATCACAAAAAAGAACATAATGTGCGCAAGTTAATTTAAGCCTACTAAGATTGTCCGCACCCACATTCTCACTGCCTTTAATGTACTCAAGGCGAAACGAGTACTCTTGAAGCATTAGACTCCAGCGTAACACTCGGCTGTTAAGTTGTTTCGCCTTGTTTAGATATGGTAGACGATGGTGGTTTGTCTGAAGAACAAAATGCGTTCCATACAAATACACATGGAACTTCTCTATTGCCCAGACCAATGCCAAACATTCTCAATTTATCGTCGAGAATCTTGACTCTCGAGGCAACAGTCGTCTACCAGCATAGTCCAAAGGGTGCAAGACTCTCTCCTGCTTTTGCAACAGCACCGCGCCAATGCAGCTCACAGAAGCGCCAGTTCTCAAAATAAATTCCTTCGAGAGGTCCTGTACCCGAACAATCGGTGCTGCAGTCAGGGCGTCGTTTAACTTAGTGAACGCATTTTCTCTCTCAGAAGACAACTCAACATGGTTTTTCTCTCTTTTTCTCGTTAGTTCGATTATCTGACCGGTCAACTCCACTTCATTGGGATGAATTTGCTTTAGTATCCTGTCAAGCCAAGAAAAGCCCTGACTTGCATCTTACTCTCAGGCCGTTTCGGGTCATTTATCAATTCCTACGGGTCCAAACGAGACGTTACCTTTCTGTTACACAGTTCATGACCCAGGAATGTTATTGATCTATATACCGACTTCGCACTTCTTGGGTTTTACCGTAATTCCGGCTTGTCGCATTTTCTCAATAATCTGCTTTAATGTCTCCAAATGTTCTCCCCATGTGTCGGTTGCTATGAGCACATCGTCCATGTAATGTTGAACATTTAGGATGTCCGAGACAAGCTTTCTCATTATTCGAGTAAAGACGGGTGATGCGATTTTAATTCAGAAAGGCATAAACATAAACTGGTATAGCCCGGACTCTGTTGAGAAGGTTGTCATGGCGTTAGAATCGTCTAAAAACGGAATTTGCCATTAACCTTTGGCTAACTGTAGCTTGAATAAAAAACAATTTCATTCCCACCTCAACCAGTACCCCATCAATCCGAGGAATGGGTTCGGCATTTGTGGCAAGAGACTGTTGAGGCGACGGACTTCGATGCACAGGTGAACACTACCATCGGAATTTCTCACCAAAACAAGAAGAGAGGTATAGGAGGATCTAGACCTCTAAATCACTTCGTGTTTCAACATCTCTTGAACCTCCGCCTCGATGACCACTCTGATTGCGAAGGAAATCGGGTACTGCAGTGTTTTCACTTGAGTTGAAGACACAAAATCCAAACGACATTCCAACAGGTTGGTATAACCGGGTAGGTCAGATAACACCCCGTCGAACTCGTGGAAAGTTTGCCTATCTCGCCGGACTGGTTATCATTCAACAAATTTGATCAAATAACATCGACCGGCCCCTGGGTTCTCTTCACGCTCATGCATAAAAGTTCCTTCTTCGTAGCACTGTCCTCGATTGCTACGAAAGAGGTGACTTGCATTTTACTAGTTGAATCTACGACTCGTTCCTCGTACCGCTTCAACATATTAATATGAAACAGCTTTTGAGCGTCACCCAGAGGACTACAAAGTTCACTTTGTTCTTCCTTTCAACACAGGATAAGGACCCTTCCACAGCATCAACAATTTATTGTAGCTTTTGAGCAAAAGTACCAAGGCTCGGTCTCCAATTTTTAATTGACGAACGAGGCAGACGTTCTTGTCTTGCGAAAACATTATCTACACTGCGAAGACACTTGCAATATTAGTGAGTCAATGTATCCACGTCGGCGTCCATTTAATGCATATCAGAGTAGATGATTGGTCGGACGAAAACCCGCAATGTATTGGATAAATTTAGATAAGGAGGCAACTTTGCGCCTCTTAGACTTTTTTAAATAAAAAGTAATAAAACGCGCTACGTGTGTGTGCTGTATGATACAAATCGGCAGAGTTTATTGAAATTATTCAATGCACTGCGAAGAACATGAGAGGATACATTTGTAATTTTCGTTTATTTTTGAAAGTCACCTGCATTAATCAAACTGTTATAAGAGGAATTGTATCCTCTTAATTTCACAAGAAACTGGAGATCAAGCACATGTACTTTTTTCAAAACCTTTTCAATTACCCAGGCCTTGTTTTCGGGGATCGATAAACTCGTTGCCACTCAGCTTCGTGGAAGGAAACGAAAACCAGTTCTTTTCTCACCATGTCGACGAAGTAATATGTTGGGGGACTTCCTAGTCTGATTCTGTTGACGATAAATATCTCCTCTGTTTAGGGCTATTTGTACTTTTTTTATAAAGACGTGTCGTTCTTTAGATATGCACGCATGGTCCGGAATACGAAATTTAGGTTTCTTAGGTGGCCAGATAGGACGACGGAAAAGATGAAAGAAATAGATCTGATTCACCTTGGTGACGCCGATGGGCCGAGCACCCAGCGTCTTGTAGTAGCTGGAGATGTGGAATTTTACAATTTTGGAAAGGACCTCTATTAACCGCCTCGTTCGTGCATGCTCCAAGTATTTATAGATCCCACTCATAATCGTTATTTGCACGCGTTCTACTATGGAAGCCGTTTACTTTGAAAACACAAAATATAGTTTAACTCCCTTATTCAGATAAGGTCCGACTAATTTGCCGTAAAATTCACGGCCGTGCTTCGTGCATAAAAACCTATTTTTCTTCATACTGCAAAACACGATTTTAAGCGCTCTAACGCCCTCTTCTCCCGTCTTTTGAGCAATCGGAACGGTGAAGAGAAATCTAGAGAACGTATCCATCACAAACAAAATGGATCTTTCTCCATCATTATATTTGACAATTATTTTTGATTTACACAAGGTCAGCCTGGTAAACGTCTCACAGTTCCGGGAACAACAATTTGGGTGTATAGACGAGGACGTTTCGCTTCACTTAACAAGGTGTGAGCTTTTGATCTTTCAAAAACTTTTCCGCTGTTCTTGGCCCGTATGACTGCCAAGTCTGTTGGCTCCACCGAAAGATGCGAGATGTGCTGCTCTGTAGTACACTGCCTTGCTTTCTTTTTCTGATGACGGCATCTTGTCTTCCGCTGGTAAGAGTGAGCGCAGAAGGCTGACAAGTCTAGGAAGTTGGTAATTACGGCGGAAACTGCACCTCTCACCCGGGAAGGTTCTCTATTATTGAGCTTGTAGCGTGGTAGCTCGATTGTGTTGGATTCCTCGATCCTCTTTTCATGAACAACCACATTTAGATCAATGGTGGAGGCAAGTTGCTACGAAATGCTCTGCAAGTGCCCCTCAATCTTCATTTCTGAAGTGTATAAAATCGGTAAAAAATGAGCGCGTCGTTGAAGAAATCTTCTTCTACGATATCTTTCATGACTTCTCGGCCAGTAGTGTTGATATTCGTGGATCAGGATCAGCACAGGCGCCTGCAGCACCAACAGCGAAGGTAGCTGGTGAGTGCGGCGAAGGTTGTAGTTCTTGCTGCTCCAAAAAATGCTTCGGTGAAATGGTCGGATAGATGGATCCTCATCAACTTTTCGATCCTGATTTGACCGCTCTTCCCTTAAACCGATCCTAGTTTACGATGCTCAATGGCAGATTTTGTCTGACCAATAGCGTCGCGACACGTTCAAATAAAATAAGAACTGGCATCTGTTTCGCGCACAAAATTAGATGAGAAACCACGTCAATGATTTAGTAGGGTACGTTGTTGGGCTAGTTGGTTCATCTTAGTTAAACATATAAAATAGCGCGTGTCCTGTATACTTCTAGTCTTTGTGTTTTTTGCGCTATTTTATGTGTTCACATCAATGATATTTGAATATTGGAGAGGCTTCTCGTCAATTAGAATCTTTTATGTGTGTGGGTCCTATGTAATCATCGGATTTAACAAGTTTAAAAGCGATGGACCTTTCTTCGTATATGTTTTGCTCAAATAAATGATGAGTGCATTGACGTCGCTATCTTCCGAGACATCGTTCGTCTGCGATGCCTTTTCTCTCGTAAAAGGAGTATATTCGTGATGCGTGATGTTGTTAATATCCGGACTTACTGACGTAAGCTCTGATGGAGCGGTTGATATATTTTTTTCCTTTTGCTGACATCCGCTTGTCTTAAAATGTCAGAAATATGCTCTTCTTTGTAATGTACGAGATGGTATTTTTTTCATTTTAACACTTCGATAGCCTTGGGAATAGCACACTTCGAATATAAATATGCTTTTAGTCAACATTCTTGTACAGCTCCTATTAAAATACTGGCGTACTATACCCGGAAGCTCTGATATTACACCTACGAACATTTCAAGGTCGTACACTTCATCAAAACAATTAAAAAAATCAAGGACTGACTTTGGTTGACAAATGACGCACTTTTATTACGGTGCCTTGGACACGTCTCTGACTGGTGCGTTTACCAGGCATTTACCGAATCCAAAAAAGAAATCCCGCGATTTCCGCCTGATGATGTCATAGAAGGGTCATGCTGACGCCAGTCGTGATCCAGCTGGTGTACCAGCAGCGGTAATGAATGTGGCAGACACCTGTTCTGCTGCAGGTCGCTTTCCAGTGTTGCAGTCCACGGAAGCTTTGGCGGTCAACAGTTGCGACGCCGCGACGACAGTAACACTCGCGTTTTTAGTGATTTTCACCAGCATTTCTGTGACCCACCGCCAGGTTTGCGACATCCACAGGAAGACACTCCCGCTTTTGTTACGCCAGTCTTAGCCACTTTGAGACTACTTTTGATGTAGGGGCAAGATAGAACACTGAACATGTCAGTCAGAGAAAAACTCCACGCACCACGCATATACTTCCGCCTGTCCGTTCGACCGCCATGTCTTTTTGTTTATAGCTGTAGTGATGGGCTGTCTCCGCTCTTTAGAGTTCCCCATTGAAAAGATATCTTTTACCGGATTTATATTTCTAGTAAAAACCTATTTTATTAGATTATGGAACCCTTTTTACTTCCAGTAAAGCCGGAATTTACCGGAAGTTACCGGATATGCCTGGATTCACCAAAAGATACCGGAAGTCACCGGAATTTTCGGGATTCACGAGAATTCACCGGAACTTACCGTTTTCTTTTTTTTTCGGGCGTCACCAGAAGCGTTTTTGGAAGAAGCCTTTGAACTGTGAATGGTGTATGCTTACCAGATGCTGAAGGATTCGGTAACTATTGAAACGGTTTGGTCATATAAACATAAAACTTCCATATTTTTATTTCACAGAGACAAAAGCGATCAGATCAAATGGGAACAACCGAGCTGTTTTTCGCAAAAAAATACCTTTTAAGTTACTCATAATGCCACTGAGTAAATTCTTAGATTTACGGTAGTTCAACTAATAGAACCGAGCAGGTAAACCAAATGGACACACACACACACACTTTCAGTATCACGCTTAGCGAAAACAACGAACGTGCAACCAACATCCGCCACCCTTGAGAAATTTAGAGCAGAGTCACGGTGTTCTCCCCACTGCCGTCACGGCGTCTCTGGTGTCTTTTGCGCTCGCTGGATACTTCTGAAGCCGGATGAACGAAGAAGCGCAGAAACAAGTCACTAAATTTGTTTTTTGATCCGCACACACGGTTTTTTTAGAAGATTTAGAATCCACGCGTGAAACGGAAAGCTGACACTGAGCTTGAGTTCGTTTCCCTGCGTTCAGTTTGGGCTCGTTGACGAAGAAAGGACAGGTTTTCTTCAAAAGAAATTGCATAAAGTCCCCTGCCATTTTACCCACGCACCCAACGGGAGGGAGAGAGCGTGCGTGAGGATGGGTCCGTGCTACATTGCCCGGGCTAGCCTTGCATCCACAGTGCTCCAGCTCTGTCAAGAGAAAGAAGCGCCTTTCTTCGATAAGCGCCTTTCGGCGTCATGTGCTTTGACAGAGTTGGAGCACTGCGGATGCTAGTTAGCGTCGACATTGTAGCACTTCTTGCGAGATTGCGACGTCGACCAGAGCTAAAACGCTCTCGAGAATGCCGCTGCGTTGGCAGCCGCCACTACACATGCTGCAAGGAACGCGTCTCCGACTGGTGTGCTTAGCGTCCGGTTCCGCCCGTGCATCGAAAGTTGGCCGCAAAGTGGCAGCAAATGACGTCATAAAAGCCGGAGTGTCTTGCTGTCAAGTGTCGCGAAGCAGGTGGTTGGTCGTAGAAATGCTGATGAAAAGCTCGAACGAATGCGAGTGTCGCTGTCGTCGCCGCGTCCCAACTCCAGGCTGCCGAAGATTCCGTGAATTGCAAAGCTGGACAGCGACCTGCAGCAGAAAAGGACGTTGCCACGCACACCATCGCTGCTTGGACATGGCCAGGATGGCGACTGGCGTTAGCATAATACTTTTCTGCACCATCGGGAGGAAGTCGAGGGACCACTTTTTTACGCGGTAAACAGGAAACTATCAGACACCAGTCGGAGACGCGTTCTACGCGCCATAATTACAGACCCAGACCCAGGCTCGTCTTGGCTTTAGTCGTTCCCCTCACGTCGGCTTCAAGTGAAGTTAGGTAAGCAGGTAAACGAGAGTGACGACCGTTAAAACTTCCAGCAAAGCCGTGCCGTCTGGTAAATGAAGGTAGCTGCCGACAAAACCTCCAGTGATATCTGGTAACCGAGAGTGGCTACCGGTAAAACTTCCAACAAAATCTTTTAACCGAGGGTGGCTGCTGGCAAAGCTGTCAGCGGACACTGGCAAACTACTCTGGTTTAGGACTTTTCGTTAAAATTTACTATTTTTCACCGCATGTCACTGGAAGTTTTTGCCTGATTTTTTAATAGGGTTACAAACCGAAACTATAACAAATGGTGGCCACTTTTAATTTGTTGATAATATTTCATTTTTTTATTGGTTCAGCCTGCCCCTTCCTCTCTCTCAGCCTTCCCAAAAACAGAAACATGTTTTAAACGCAGAGACCAGTATGTCACCGGCCTATTATATCAATAGTTTGTCCCGGCAAACTTTTGAAAGAAAGGTGTTTTCAGGCGGAAACACCTTCTCCTTGGTTAAACTTGTAATAGTTCCTGAACAGCTTTCCCAAGCCGCCAAAAGGTACGTACCATCTTCCTCAGACGCTCAGTTGATGTATCAGAAACATTACACTTACTTCAAAAAATATTAACGCTTTGAAAAAGTGTATTGGTATGCAATACCTTCCAAACACCATTTTGGGTGTTTTGAAGTTTTCTATGCACATTCCATAGGACTTTGGACGTTTTGTGTTCCTGATTGCTCTAGTTTACCGTACTTTTAATTTTCCTGGTCTGATATTTGACTGGAACGGTGTGGTATGTTTTATAAAGGTAGTTTTTAATGCCGCGCGGCAGCGTAGCCGGAATAAAGCTTTTGAAATACCTTGACGTGTCCGAGTTGGAAGCGCGCAGGGCTCACACGCAGGTGACTCGGGTTTGATTTCCGGCACTGCATTTCCTTTTAGCTCTCTTTACGTAAGAAGATTCGAGAAGGAGGGAGAGCCATCTAGCTTGTTCATGTTTGGATTGTATAGTTCGACAAATATCAAGGATGAGTGTTCTAGGCTTCAAGAAAGGCCTAAAAGAAGATGTGCCGCGGCGTACATAGAGGATTTTCGACCGCGCTCGTTCCTGCCGTTATGCCGCAATCGACGCTTTTTGTCTTCCGCTGAATTTCATTTGGTTTGGGCCCTAGTTCGCTCTGTGAAGCGTTAAATTTGTTTCAGTATTTCCCTTGCCTGATCAATTCTTACTTGTGACATAATTATTAGTACTAAATATAAGCTTATTGGATAAGCAACTTTTACTCGCCTAAATAATTTTAATAGACGGCTACAAAATTAGAGCAAGAACGGAAAGCCTTATCCAACCCAGCAGAAAGATTGCCTTTGTTGGCAAGGAAAGAGCAGACCAAACCTTTCGTACCAAGTTGTAAGACATTCAGGATCTACATTGCTCAAAACTTACCGCTTGTCCACGCTTTCAAACAAACCACTATCAATTATCGACATACATTATAGCAAGGCACATGGAAACCAGACTGCGAATTCTGTGGCCTAACGGAGTTATAGCCAGAATATATTGAACGACGGAGTTATGCATACAAATGTTGTAAATATTTGTCTCCCGAATTGGAGTACATAACAAATGCATGCGGGAAATTCCTCCGATCAATCGTTAAAAAGTGAATCAATGCCCGCCAACAACGTGAACCTCGAAACGAGTGCCCAATGATCTATGTCGGCTTTCTTGAGTCTTGAGCTTTCTTGACGGTTCGTTCGCATGTTAGATGGCCACCAGGACCGGCGGAAAACGATAGAAAGACGAGCCGGCTTTTCTTGAATATGAAGTGATTGCTTGAGTAAAATGCGACGCAGTTTACCATGGGATACGTTCACAAACATGGCAAATGGCGGTTTCCTTAAACCACCAGCATGGTCGCCACAGGTGATTTTCGTCATTCTGTGACGTAGGTGTAGCCCGTGAATATGCCACATAGCTTCCACATAACATTGCATAAATATGCTGCAGTATGTACGTCTTACTATTGCATATATCGAACTTTATTGTTTTTCTGAGACTTGAACAGGGACACATGCTTTATAGTAGTTCTTGTGTTTTTTTTTTTTGGTGAAGACTTTTTTTTAAATTCAGCGGTGTACGCTTACTTATTCCCTCCAATATACTGTACTAACCACTCATGATGAACGAATGTTGTGCAGGCATGACATTGTGCATAAGCCAGATACAATGAAAATTACGAGAAGCTCCTTCATCCTCTAGGCCATGATGCCCATAACCTTCTGGTAGAAGCCCATGGCCATGGGTTTAATGATGCCTATAACCATGGGCTCCTTGAGGCATTAACTACGGCTTGGAGCATCGTGCAACCGGCGCGACTTTGAACCTACCGATCCGCCCCTACTCCTCAAGGCCTGGTTGAGGTTCAATGTCCCTACACTATGTGGTCCTCTACCGCCCCAGATTCTTCATGTTTCTACATGGTCAAGGATGGTACTGGCATGTACAGGCTAAGGCATATGCATAAGCATCATTATCAACTTCTGCGACCCATGGCTCTTTTCTGGTATGGGATGTATGTGTTGTATTGCAAAAACATTATAATAATTGAAATAATATCATCTTCTCAACAGATCGGACTTGATTGAAAGGCGGGTTGGATGAGTTTTATTTTGGCACGTTGCTGCCATACTTAAAACACAAAGCGCAGCAAGTAAAGGCAGTATTTTCCAGTTTTCTTCATTGTGTTTAGTTTTGAATAATACCTGTTCCCATGGAGGTAATTCACCTCACGACATGCTATTTTGGTTTATTTGCTGTGTGACAAAGTGCATCATAGGTGGCCCAGATAGACATTGCATTCTGGGAGGCGCGGGAAGAAATGCAAATATTGAAAAACCCTCACATCATGCACATTGTTATTAACTGCACAAGTACCAAAATGACACTGTACAATGCCTCATCTGCACAAAACGAATTACATCAAAACACAAGCCTTCTGCAAAGTAAATTCCTCTACCTGGGCCTTCGAGAGCAATGCTCACAACCTTTGAAGCAAAGCAAAGAACACTTTGCTATTCAAATTTGTTTTATGCGTCAAACCATAATCACGTAACGATACGCTGAGAACGTACATCAGGAACAGTTTTCACGAGGGTTTACCAAGCGGATGCCGTGCAGGGCAGCATAGACAAGAAATGTTTCCTGTTTCTGTTATTTTAGCTGCATTATGTTGTAATCAGTCCCGATGCTGTGCTTGTTTTCAGTCACATGTGTTACCTTGGATGGTGTAGGATCTGTGACAGTAAGAACCCAAGCAGCACAAATTTGACCAGTCTTTGGCCAGTGGCCAGACAATGGCCAGCCATTGGCTCATGACTGGCATTTCTCTGGTCATTCGCCAATGGCCACATACTGGCCATCAACCATTGGCCAAACATTGGCCGATGAATGGCCACTTCTTGGACATTGGTCAAAACAACGTGCCGATAATACGAACTTTATGAGCGCCCCTCGTAAAACAAATTTAACCAAGAAAACACAAAAGAGCTAAAAAGGAAATGCTGTAAATTTGGTACATCCTGGCTAATGTTATACTAACATTTTAAAATCCAAGCTAAATGGAACTATTTTCTATATTTTTAAGTGGTTAAGTTCCACACAAGAAATTATTATCGTTAAACTATATTCAGCTGTGCAGTGAAATGGCATGCTTTGGCTCTCCAGCTTTCGCTCCATTGCCACGGAAAGTTGTTTCTAAATATATCACTTTCTAGCTCTTTTCTATTCTCTAGCCCTCATCCTCCTCTCCTGCTTTGCCGCTCTACCAGTTCTATCCCCATGATCTCTGCCAATCGTGGAGATAGCCGCTCATGGCGACAAGGCGGATGGTATCTCCTATATATATATATATTTTTAAACTTGCTTAAAATAGGGCAATAGGCATTTAATATCTATTTTGATGAGTGGAAATGTTTAAAAAGTGGAGGTTGAGCGCTTACTCTGACACTGGTGCACGCTTGGTGTTTTACGGTAGTTTTATGGTGTTGTGTGTTAGTACTGGGTGTCCCAAGGAGCGGATAGGCTCTTTAAATCGACCACACGATTTTTTTTTAGATGCGGAGCATCTCTTGCTCGGGTCTATGTCCCGCGGCGTCGTAGTCCGCACCCACACTACGCACGCGCAACTCTCCTCCTTCCCTCTCTCCGACAGCTGCGCGTCACTCTCTCCGCTCTCTCTCTCTCTCTTTACCAGCTGCGTGCACTGCGCGTGCATTCGATTGTACTTACACCGCGCACGCACGCGGAACTCTCCTCCTCTAGTCTCCTCTCCTTCAAGTGCGAAAAAAAAATAAACGGCGAGCGGCGAGCGTTTTAAGTTTCTCTCCCGCATGCCGCGACGAAGGCTCGCGTAGGGGCTCGCGCTAGGGCAGTCGGTGGTGCCATCTCTCGACATCAGAACGCAACTGACTATTTCCTCGGAACCAACACGATGCTCCGCATCACCCCATGGTTCCCCTCGGGAAGATGGTGTAATTTTTTTTTAACCTATCGCGCTACGACTTTGTGCAGCGTTTCCCACAGATGGTGCAGTTTTTTGTAAAATTTGCAAAGAGCAAAGTTACCCGAAGAAAAGTAAAGGAAGAAAAAGGCTTAGCTCCTATGAAAACGCAGCGAAGCCACCGGTCTTCAAACAATACTGCGCCGTTTCGCACGGGAGAAAAGAGATGGCGCAAGCGGTCGCGACGCCAAATGTCACCAACAAACGAGCGTCCGGCGCCGAGAGCCGGCGTCTTTAGCAGACAATGTTTTCGACTCAAAAGCGTCACGAACTGTTTTGATATCAGTTGCCAATGCATTATTTTATCATCCTTACTAATAAGACATTGAATGGACACACAATCGATTAAAAATGGTTTGTCGGGTTATTTTAACTTTGTTTCGTTGTACTTATGTCATCAGCTTTGCAGTTCTTTGTTGTTACTGCGCCTGTTTTTGTTTCTGCGACTGTCGCCACCTGCGGAACACGCGCCGCTTTTCAGTCGAGCAGATAGTCTGCGAAACACGCCGGAGGCTCGTTCGTTGGCGTCGAGACTGCTTACGCCATCTCTTGTCACCGGTCGAAAATGGCGCCTTATTGTTTGAAGACCGGTGGCTTCGCTGCGTTTCCATAGGAGCTCAGACTTTTTATTTCTTTACATTTTTCTCAGGTAAATTCGCTCTTCACAAATTTTACAAAACAAATGCCCCATCTGTGGGCTACGCTCCGCAAAGTCGTAGCGCGATAGGTTAAGAAACGGAATTTTGTGGCCGATTTAAAGAACCTGGCTGCTCCTTGGGACGCCCAGTTGAATGAATGCGGTTTTTTATATTGGGTGTGTCATGAAATGGCCAGGCTCTTTAAATCGATCGCAAAATTCGGTACCTTAACCTATCGCGCTAAGACTTTGTGCAGTGTTGCCCACGGATGGTGCATTTTTTGGTAAAGTCTGCGAAGGGCGAATTGACATGAGGAAAAAGTAAAGAAAGACAAAGGCTTAGCTCCTATGGAAATGTGACGAAGCCAAAGGCCTTCGAACAGCACCGCACCGTTTCGCACGGGAGACAAGAGATGGCGCAAGCAGTCGCGACGCTAACTGCGCCAACGAACGAGCATACGGCGCCGAAAGCCGGCGTCTTTAGCAGACGACCTTTTTGACTCAAAAGCGGCGCAAGCTTTTTGATATCAGTTGCCAATGCATTAGTTTATCATCCTTACTGATAAAACATATTGAATGGTCGCATAATCGATTAGAACAATAGTTTGTTGGTATATTTTGGCTGTTCTTTTCGGGGTACTGATGTCGTCTGCTTTGCAGTTCCTTGTTGCCGCGCCTGTTTTTGTTTCTGCGACTGTGGCCGCCTGCGGAATGTGCTCCGCTTTTGAGTCAAAATGAGCGCCGCAATGAGCGGTGTAGCCCCGCTCATTGCGGCACACCGAGCAAAGCAGAGTGGAAGAACGGAGATAAAGACTAGCAAAAGTGACGTCATCAGCAGGATCCAATAAACCTTGCTCGCCAATAGGCTGACTTGGGGATGCCAACGACGACGTCACGAAGCTTTGGACAGGCTACAGGTGGAAGAAAGGCTCAATGCATGCCCTGCTATAATTGCTGCACATATTTTTCAAAATAAATGCAGCTTACGTTGACTTTTGCCCAAGTTTATTGTGATTACTGATTTAACAAGCCAAAATACCATGGAAGTTTACTCCTAACTCAGATTTCTTGCAAAGTGCTTCAGCTTCCCTTAAATGCTAGTTTGACGTAGTTGCACAAGCCTGTGTCAGTGCACAAACTAGAGCAAATACATTGTTGTACTATTTTGCACTTAATGCACTGCCAAGGGAAAAGGTTCAGATATCATTAAGCCCTAGACGCTAAACCATTAATTTGAATATGACATACAGTAGACTCATTAAATCAAACTCCAGGAAGTCACGAATTTTGTATAAATTATCGAAATCTCGAATTATCATAAGTTCATCTAAATATGTTGCAAGATAAATTATAATTTTCTATATAGATGGCTACACATACAATACAAATATTTCATGATTTCCTCTGCACAGGCCCATTATTCATAAACTGTTATGCCATTCATGAAACATTGGTAAAATTTATGACACAAGTTTAGTCAACCCTCAAAAATGTTGTTTATCAGGGACTCTTTAGACAGCACATGAAACCTCAAAACAAAATTAAGTTTGTTCAACCAGCAAAAAAATGAAATTCGTTTACAACTCCCTGTAACGACGAATTAGAGCGCAGCTCTTGAGGAGGAGGGGAAGGCACGGGGGAGGGGGCGGGTCACGTGACCTCGGAAAGGGGAAGGGAGAGGGCGGAGAAAATGTTTCGCTAAATTTAGCGGGAAAAAATTTTCGCTAGATGTAGCGGGGAAAACTTTCCGGTAAATTTAATGTGGAAAATTTTCCGCTAAGTTTAGCGGGGAAAATTTACCGCTAGATTTAGCGGAGAAAATTTTCAGCTAGATTTAGTTGCGAAAATTTTATGCTAGATTTAGCGGGAAAATTTTCCGCTAAATTTATCGAGGAAAATTTTCAGCTAAATTTAGCGGGGAAATTTACCCTTCATGCACCGCGCGGTTAAGCCGACGGCGACGGCGATGGCGACGCCGACGGCGACGCTGCTCAAGCCGGAAACGGGAACAGGCACCCATGAGCAATGGAAACGGGCATTGTGCTGCAGTTTCTATGTGAGGAATGTCTGGCGAAGGACTATGCCAGGCGCACGTGCCCCGTGGAGACCAAGATGGCCGCGACGGGGCTAATACGCGATGGGAAAGACTACGACGACGGACCGGGGGAAGGTGCAGTTAGGTTCTTGGATTGAAAAATGAAAGCCGTTTACAACTCCCTGAAACGCCGAATTGGAGTGCAGCTCTTGAGGAGGGGGAAGGCGCGGAGGGGTGGGTCACGTGATCTAAGGGTGGTCACGTGACCTAGGGGTCACGTGACTTGGGGGATACGTGATATCGGGTGACCTCACCTCGGAGGGAGTCAAGTGGGCGGTGGGTCACATGACCTCGGGGGGGGGGGCACATGGCTGGAGGGTCACGTGACCTGAGGACCTCGTGGCCTAGCGCGTCACATGACCTGGGGGTCACCCCAAGGTCACGTGACCCCAAGGTCACGTGACCTTGGGTGGTCACGTGACCTTGGGGTGACCTTGCTGTTACGCCGACGGCCACGCCGATGGCGACGGCGACGGCCACCCCGCTGAAGCCGGAAACGGGCGCCTAAGAGCTGAGCTCTAAAACGGATAGTAAACGTTTCATCCTAACATCCATAGCAACTTGCGTAATCACTGCGACCTAAAGCCACGCTGCCACATCACAGCGTCCGTGCAAGTTGATATGGAAACTGCCACGCTGCGCCTGTTTTTGCCGCTCATCTGTCCTCTGTTTCAGAGACGTATATATAGTTAAACCTTTCATTGGGATGTATAGAAGGCAAATGAGGAGGCACCTTTGGCTGAAGGTGGGCTGGGCGTGTTCCAGAGCGTTTTCACAAATTCGTATGTGGCCAACGAGAAGCCGCGCATAAAATCATGGCAGTGGTTGTGAGAAACAAAATTAGTAAGCTCGTCGGAGTAACTCTCGGTGACTGGGGTGCAGTGATGTTTTGATCACGGTCATGCAAAATCAGGGTGGAAGATATAGAAAATATAAGAAGCATGCGCGACCAGCTGATCGATTGACTTAATCCGTAGTCCAGGCGTCGAAGCGGTCAGACTACATTTGAGCAAAACAGAAATTACGCGGAACATTCGTTTCTTACATCTTCTTGCATACCCATAACAGAAACATTGCGTGTGCCATATTTTCAACCATGAAGAGTTACTACATATAACTCTTACGCACTTATCAACACCGTTTCTCGCTACCATGGCTAGGGGATTATTTTCATCTTCTGGTTGACCAAGAGAGCTTGTCGCGCCCTCTACCTGCGTCTGATGCACGCCTTGGCTCTGCTTGCACCTTTCATGTGCCAAGCTCTACATGTACGGCTCTGCTCTGCTTTAGCCAAATTGAGTGCGCTTCTTACTGAGCACCAGTGCACCGCAGGAAAGCAACACCTATAAAAGCAAGCTCCACAGGTGCTGCTTCTCCGCAGTGCACCGGTGCTCGGTAAGAGGTGCGCTCAACGGGGCCGCGAGAACAAAAAGTATGAATTACACGAAAATGTCGTTCAAATTAAGTGGCTTATGAATACATTGAAAACGTAGAGGGACAACCCAAGTTTTGAAATTTGTTTGACTTAACCAGAGGTATTAAATCTCAGAGTTATCTCGTTATCTCAGAGTTATTGCGTTATCTCAGAGTTAGCGCGTTATCTCAGAGTTATTAAATCTCCGAGTTATTAAATCTCCGAGTTATTAAATCTCAGAGCCTACTGTATGCTCTCAAGGGGATATGACTCACTTCAATGTGTTTAATATCATTGAGTGTGTATGCAAATTTTAATTTGCTATTTTTATTTCTGAAGCACTTGTTGCGTCGGTTACTCAAATCAATGAAAACGTTTACTTTAGTTCAATTTATGGGAGGTTTGTTTTATATGACATGTGCAGTAGAAAGGTGGGGAGCTGAGCTAGGTGGTAAACACGTTAGCTTGCTGATGTTAACTATGTATGTAATATACAGTTTGTTGTGATCGTGTATTGATTTCGAATCGTCTTCTGCTCTTTATTTCAGGCTGCCCTTACATGCACCATGAAGATACCGATGATGTCTTCAATTGAAGGGCAACTATAAGCACAAGCATGGAGGGGCATCTAGACGGCGAGCGCAAGGACAACTATAATGTAAAATTTCTCCCAACTTAAAGCAAGGCATGCCTTCTTCCAATAAAGGCATTGTGGCGAAACTTCTTAATTGGTTCGTTTGTTCAGCTGTCATCTCTAGGAACAGCTGATCTCACACAAACAAAATCCTGGCAATGAGTAGCAGAGGTTGTGTGCTCTTTTTCTTGTTGAACTCTTGTTGTTTTGTCTAAGGATGAAAAATTATACAAGCTCATATATTGAATGACGGAGCTATGAACTCTCCATACCAATCTGTACACCAAAAGCTTCATGAGACTTCGGCTTGCTTGAACATGGAAGCTGTTCGCACTAAATAACGGAGCAGTAGACCATTCTGTCTTCTTAAAGGCCATAGCTACGAGCCATCCGCACCGATCCTGCACCCCTAATACGTCAGGTGACACCCCTGGCAGAGGTATAGCCCTTCCAGGGGAGTCTCCTGATGTATCGAAGGTGCAGGTGGTACGGATGGCTTGTAACTTTGGCCTTATATAAGGCCGAAAGGTATAGTGCTTCGTTATTTAGTGCCGACAGCTTTCATAATTCCTACGGATGGCTGTCCGTAGTGGGCTACAGACATTCCGTCATTTTACGAAATTATGTGCCTTGTTTTTACAGATGGTCCAGTCTCTAGATTACGGGAAACCTTGCCGGCAATATAAAACCAGCAACTTTTGCCAATTAAATGGGAAAACGGATAACTGTCCGTAAAGTGAAATACAGACGTTCCGTCATTTTACAAATTTATACGCCTTGTTTTTACAGACGGTTCAGTTTTTAGATTACGGCAAACCATGTCGGCACTATGGAACCCGCAACTTTTACCCATAAAATGTAGTGCAAGTTTGTTAGAGTGGCTCCCATACCCCTTGTCTCAGTCGAAGATGGTCAGACATCTCCGATTCCCCCAAAAGTGAAGCCTCCGTTTCCATTGAAAATAAAGAGTTTCACATTTGACGTCGCAGTCATTCGCATTCTTACGTATTTCAACAACAGACATTTAAATCCCAAAATGGTTCAACGATAACTGCCACAAAACATTTCGAAAGACGGCTGTAAAACGGTTTCGAAAGACGGCCGAAAAACGGTTGACGATATTGGCCGGAAAACGGTTGACGATATCGGTCGCAAAACAGTTGACGATATTGGTCTCAAAACTTTCACCGTGATCGGTTCAAGTTATTGGACCGATCTGAAGCCGGGTTGCAAATAATTATTGGACCGTCATTTCTCTAATCTTTCACCAATCTTTGTCCGTTATTTGTCCAATATTTTCGTGCTGCCTGGGAAGGTGTTTTTCTTGAAGATAATTTAAAACCATTTGAATCGGCCCATCTCACTCAAATATTATCCGAAAGTTAGACCTACGTTCACAAGTCTAGAAATTACAGGATAAAACGGAGATCTGGAGATCAACAATATATAAAGAATATTGATCTGAAGGAGAAATTGCACGGCTAATGGAAGTTTGACAATAAAAAGAGTGACATTCCGAACACCCCCTTGGGGACTCCATTTTTCTGTATAAACTCCTTAAAGAGAGTTTTAACCAGACTCACGCGGAAAGTACGGTGCTACAGATAACTTTGTACAGCACTCAGCATTCGGCCACAGAAACAAGATCGAATAAATCTTGCAGTATGCCGTAACGCCAGACCTGTGTCGTACGCCTTCTCCAAATCAAAGAAGATGGAGGGACACTGTTGGCTGTTGAAAACCGCCTCACGTACGAAGGTGTAAAAGCGGACGAGATGATCGACAGTGGACCGTGCTACACGAAAGCCACACTGGAACGTATCAAGGTTCGTTTAAAAAAAAAGTGAGTCTCTTGTTAATTATTCTTTTTAAAGTCTTGGGAAGACAGCTATTTAGAGCTATTGGTCTGAAGCTAGATGCACAAGAGGGATCTTTTCCGGGCTTCACCACTGGTACAACGATACCGATCTCTCCAAAAGGATGGAAAGTGGCCCTCGAGATAAACTTTATTAAAAAGGTACAAAATTAGCTCCATAGTGGATGGATGAAGTTGTTTGATCATTTTAAATTGAATATCATCTGGTCCAGGGGCAGTTTGTTTGGAACAAAGAAGTGCGATTTCAATTTCGTATAATGTAAATGGAGTATTTTAGGATTCGTGCATGCCACCTGATGTGACAACTGCTTTTTTCTGCATTTATCTTGTGTCGCTGAAACGTTAGAGTGTACTGTTGGGAACTAGAGACAGACTCGAAATGTTCACTGAGGATGTTGTCCTGTTCCTCAAGACTTGCAGGACACACTCCATTTTGACTCAAGGGTGGGACAGTGAATGAACGGTAAGAGCCGTCAATTTTATGTGCGCGATCCCAGACTTCCTTCGAGGATACAGTGCTCTTTATTGAGGAAGCGTTCCCACTGAAACCTTTTTTTCTTCGCTTCCCTTCGAATCCACCTCGCCTGGGTCCTTTTTTTAATTTTATAAGATTGTGTGTTGTAGGGTAGCGCCTAAAAATTCCCAATGCTCGATTTTGTTCTTCTTTGGCCAAACGGCAATCTTTGTTCCACCAGGGCTTAGGTCTCCTGGGTAGATGTGAGGACGTCATGGCGATGGAGAGAATGAGAGCCTGTAAAGTGTGATGAGTGGTATATTCAGTGGCTCTGTCGACATTGAAATCGTCAAGTGAGGTGCATGCCGAAAAATATGATTCTTTGATAGTTGACCCGTTCGCGTTTTCGAATTTCTAACGACTAGAGCTCGTGGGGACCGTCTTGGGAAGATGGTTAGATTCTAAAATGATGGGAAAGGGGTCACTTCCGTGAGGATTCTGGATGACCTCCTATGAAAGCAACGGGAATAATGACGAGTGAAAACTAGATAGGTCAATGGAAGCGAAAGTGTGAGTTGCTGAACTAAAATATGTAGCTTCATTTGTGTTAAGTAGGCACAATCCCGAGGAACGAAGTAATCGTTAATGAGAGCCTCTCTGGGATCTCGTCTGCCACTCCCCCAGAAATGATTGTGTGCATTAAAATCTCCCAAAAATTAAAGGTGGTGCAAGCTGACTAGCAAGGTCTTCAAGTTCTTCAATCTTTAGCTGATAACTGGGGGGTATATATAAATAACAAACTGTAAATCTATGATCTAACGAAATCGCAAGTTTCTCGGCCGTGGCAGTTTCGAACACCATGCCGAAAACGTTGGCAACAGAAACACCGCTAAGGATTTGGAATGAAAGAGCAGACTCTGCAGTTCAAGTATCCTGCCTTCACGGTGGACCGAAGCACATGGAGTTCAAGCGTGAAAATCATATGTTGCGTTGATTTTTCTTGTCCATCACGTTTTAAGGTTGTCGGTCGAACAGCAACAACAACACTCTTGCGCAGACCTTCGAGGATCTCGTTGGTAAATCACTGGACAATCGTCGCCACAGGTTACCTCACACGGTACACCGGGACGAAAACCCTTCTATCAGGTACGGCTGTTGAAGTCGGCAAGTTTTTCATCGAGTGCATTGCCCTCACGGCACGGCGCCCCAGAAGTCTTCATTACCGATCGTGGATCCTGGTTTATGGCCCAGTTGACGCTAGAGATCCTTCGTCTCAGCGGAACCGGCCACCGTCAAACCACTGCGTACCATCCGCCGACAAATGGACTGACAGAACGGCTAAACAAAACTATCGCCGACATAATCTCCATATATGTCGACGTAGACCACAGGACGTGGGACGAGATCTTACCCTGCGTCACGTTTGCTTACAACACAGCGGTGCAAGAGGCCACAAAAGTTACCCCGATTCAGCTTGTGCATGGCAGAAAAGTAGCGACCATGCTCGGCGCAATGTTACCGCACGATCGAGCTGACGATGGAATCCCCAACGCCCAGGTTGTTGCTGAACGGACGAAGAAGTTCGTCAGCTCGCCCGACTCCGAATTCGAGATCAACAACGTGTCGACGCTACCCGGTACAACCTTCGCCGGATCGACGTTCGCTTGAAGCACAAAGACCGTTTGTGGGTTTGGACCCCAATACGATGACGCGGTCTATGAGAAAAACTCCTGAAGCGCTACTTCGGACCCTACAAAGTGCTTTGTCGACTCGGGAATCTGAACTACGAGGTGATGCCCGACGAACACAAATTTCATCACGCCGCGCTCCACGACCAGAAGTCGTTCACGTCCCGCTCCTCAAACCGTACTACGCGCTATAAGACTGTGAACTGTGATCTTATGGAACGCTTGATAACATCGTGTTTTGCCAGCTACCGCATTTTCTCAATATTTTGCTTGTCTTGCACTATTTTGTTGCCTTTCACGTGGCATCGGGACGATGCCTTTTAAAGGAGGGGGGGTAATGCCATGCGCGTTTCGAGCAAGAGCGTGCGTGGTCCAGTGGTTACCGCGCTGGACTCTCGTGCGGAAGTTGGGGGCTCGATTCCAGGCAGCGGAATGTTCTTTCATTTCTTCTTTCTGTTTGGCGTTCTCGCAAAATCAAGAACTTTCTTGTTTGATCGAGTAACGCATTTACTACGCCCCGAACTTACTAGGCCGAATGTTTCAGAGACCCACGCGGCTTTAAAAGGTGCTTTCCATGGCAAGCCGGAGATAATCTCGCCCCAGCGTTCGAACCTGCTGTTACGGCGCTATCGATACCTGCGACGCTCGATTTTTACCTTCTGTATTCTTTTCGTTCTGAGCGCAAGTTCGCGCCATTAAACATTTTGTTTGTTTCAGTTTTCGCCGCCTCATCAATTGCCATTCGTAAAAATTCAAAGGCATCGACTACAGAAATCGATATTTTCCGTGAAACATCTCGCGTCCAGTTCTCATCACCCCAAACTCCCAGAAAACCGCCTTTGACACGACGAAGGATCGCAGGCATTCTTTATACTCAGAACGCATCCCAACGCATCCGGTCTAACGAATCTCGCTTTGACACGAGAGCTCTGTCTTCCTGATGGTTTAAATTGGCAAGCGTGGGCAACATGACCAACCGGAAAGAAGCCAAGATACAGTGTGAGAAGAAGCACGATACGCAATTCTGGCTTTGAGGCAACGAAAAACATTCTCGGTTCCCCTCAAGTGCGGTGCCGAGTACATCGGACATACTGGGATGTGCATAAAGGACCACCTACGAGATCATCAAAACGTTGCCACATCAATATCACTGCACGCAACACATCCGATCGCGGTTCAAGCAAAAAAGTGCTTCGGATGCGTACGTTACTTCGACGACAGGCAGATAAAATGAGGATACCGAGACCGATAAAAACGCGAATACATCCAGTCGATCCTCATCCAGAACGGAAATCAGAACACCTCAACGTCATCTTTAATTATGAACCAGCGCACAGGTAGACAGTTACTCTATCAATTCGTGAAGTGAAATTTATTAGGGCAGAACTGGAAAGATTGTGCAGCTGCTCGTGGAAACTGTACTGTAATAGATTGCCAGAGAAATTGGACCATGATAGATCCTCCACCTTTGTACACTCGTTCACACTTTCTTCTTTTCCCTTTTAGGGGAACGTTTGCTTCCTCTTTTCGCCCTTTCTTTAACACCCAGTTTTCAGGGCGATCTAGGTAAGAGCGCAAACGTTTTGTCTCCATAATCATACGTTGAAAATGAAAGAATATTGTTGTCTCGTCCTTTTCCTTTGTGTTTCATTTCTTTCATTTTAGATATTTACAGTCAACAAGCTCGGCTTAATCAGTCTGTACTTCGAGATGAAGTTATGTTTTCTATGTACCGGGGACCTCATAAACAGCATTAAATTTAAAATCTCCGCCAGCATAGCTTCTTAGTATCAACTTAAATTAATGTGATAAACCGCATTTCTAAAAAGATATGCATTGGTTTACAATCAGTCGTTCCTGACGACTTTACGTTATTTAATTTACTCCACGATGTAACACCGGTACGTCACATATCACGGTGTGAACGGCGTCACATAAGCCTGTGACTTGACATCAACCACATGACCATGTCTCTTAGCAGAAACCACGTGACCACGGTGTCGCATGACACTGCGTCGCATGACACTGCGTCGCATGACATGGCGTCAGGTGACCACCATTAAAGGAAGATGTAATACTATCGCAAAACTATATTTTACCAGCGGCGAAGTTCACAAGACTGCGAGTGACCGGATTTGTGTATGTGCTTCCAAAGACCTAAGGTAATTATTTACACGCACCCTCACGAAGATAAAGTAAAAGCCAACTCACGTTTATAAGCCTGGAAAAATTTTCGACCTTGAGACCGCGATAGTTGTCATCGATTCTGGCATAACCATAGCCCATAATATTGTATCTCTCCCGTAAATTCCGCACCGCTGAGGCATTATTCTTTGCCATGTATTCGAGGCTTATAGGGTCATCCTGTCTCAACGAGAGGAGGTATTTACTCTTGAAGGCGTCTTTTGAGTCTTCAAGGAAAGCATAAAGCGAATCTAAAGAAAAAGTAAAGCAGAGGTGAAGCATCAACCGATTAGACAAAGGGAAAACAATGAAACAACTGCACAAACACGATAATTCCAAAAGCCGGAGAAAATTGCCTTGCGAAAGCTATGAAATCAACATCACGTGATTAAATAATGGAATCACGCTAATGATTAAAAAAAGTACATGTTTCAATGTCAATAACGCACCCTTCAACATAAAAACATGCGTTTCAGAGCAAAGTGTGTATTTATAAAAACTGGGTAAGGAGTAGGTTACAACTCGCAAACTCCGCTTGACAAAAGCGGTTGATCGCCATTAACAAACTCTTCGGAGAGTAGCGCTTTGAAGGCAGCTAGAAAAAAGTTATTTGATTCGCGCAGCAGCATAAAAAACTAGCGGAATAAGTTCACAGGGGGCTCGTTAAAAATGGGCCTTAAACTATTATCGCTACGGTTATCGGGAACACAAAACTGGTTAAGGCGTCGCTAAGGCAAGACTAAGATATTTGTTGGAACAAGAATATGATTGCCCTGAGCTTTGTTTCCTGTCATGACTATATTGTTCGAGACTGGGCTCGCATATGCCTCCATTGTGACCGTTATCGAAATACATTGACAGACCTTTGCATCTCTTACCACGGGGCAAACGGGAGGGCGCCACGAGAGCGCCCGACACGAGAGCGCCGGCGTCAGAGCGAGTGTCAGCAGAGCGCCGCGACACCAGAGTGCACGTCAGAAGAACGCCGCGACCCGAGAGCGCGTGACATTAGAGCGTGCGTCACGAGAGCGCTGAACAACACCTGCAGTTAGTTCCTGTATAGGCTTCCTACGGGAGCCAGAGTTGCGCGTTCATCCCTGTTGCGCCGGCTTTCCTGCACGATCATTCGGAGTCTGCTCTTCACCTGACTAAATTGTGCGAATAGAGGCGCGTGGCGAGCTCTTTATCCTCATTTCTTCGCAAAAGGAGATAGTAAGAGGCAGAATCAGGGAAAAGGCACGCCGAGGTACCGTTGGAGAAGCGGCCGTAGTGGTGGTTTTACTGCACGTCCTTTGGAGTTGGCTGCTCCTCGCGGCGAATACCGGCGCGGCAGTACGTGGAAGACAGACGCGCAACTCTGACTCCCGTATGCGCCCTGTGTGCGCACACTATTGGCTCCCACTTCTCTCCCCTTCCTAATTTTTATTTACAACACTTACACGAACACACTCGCTCCCGTATAGAGCCTATAAAGAAACTCTTGCTGCATTCAACAAGGTGACTTTCTTCGTGGAAGGCCGTTCAAGTATCGAATCTCCTTCGGTAGTTACGGGGTTGTTATCAATTGAAATAACTGTTACGCGACAGCCAGAGCTGCACAATTTGTGACTGCTGATTCATATTTTGTAATTTTTTTATAGAAACGAACGGCTAGATTAGTAGCATGTTCTAAATTCGACAGTTTTCCGACGTTTGCCAGAATTAAGCATGATAGTGATGTAACACCTGCGCGCATAGATGCTCCGTTAGCTCGACTCTCAGTAACAAGCTAAAATGGTGAATCCCAGATAAAAGCTCATAATCATACCAATTGTTTTTCGTCGCTTGCCCCCAGTTGAAAAATTCACCCAGAGCGGTTTGGTGTGTCCTAGTGTCGTCTGGTGTTAACATCAGGCCGGCCTGGTGTTCTTGTGCGCACATCAAACCAGCCTCACGTCTTTTAGTGTGCCCACCAGAGCACGTTAGGCTGGTTTGGTGTGCCCATCACACCATCCTAGTGTGGTCTCATGTGCACAACAAAATATTCTAGGCTGGTCTGATGTGCACACAACAGCACGATAGAATGGCATGATATGCACATTACGCCACACCAGACCACTCTAATGTGCACACCACGGCATACTAAACTGGCTCGATATGCAAACCAGTGGTCCTCTGGTGTGCATACATTAAAAATATATGTCTGGTGCTGAATGGAAACATGTTGTCTTGTAAAACTAGATAAGATGTATAGAGCTCAAACACCAGGGTTTGTCTTGTGTGCTCTCATTAGGGCATCTGTAATTAGAGATGTGAAATCCTTCAGAGGAAGTTCTGGTGTCACTCTCAGAAGATAGCACTCCCGGCGGTAGAGCAGCAAAGCATTGTTCACTGCAATGGTTAAAATCTAAGCAAAGAGCCGCATACAGTAACGCTTGAATGGTGTGCGGTACAGATCTTTCAACATATCCGCGAGGTCCACCCAGGCACATATGGGCATTGTATTGAAAAATAATATGAAGACTTGTTATGGCCACTTTAGAGTTTTTTCATTCGAGTATTGTTTCACCGATCCAAGAGTCTGAACACCAACAGAGTTGCTGCACAAAGTTACAACTTTGTTATCAACCAACTTAATCTTGGGTACTCTACAGTTCTTGTCAGTCTGCTGGTCTAATGTCCCAAGTTCTTTCTCGATTAGTGTTTTGACATTCTGGAGAGGGCATCCTCGAGCCCTCGCGTTCCGTGTAGTGCCTAAAGACTTGATCTGTTACTTCTGCTCAAGATATCTTACCAGCTCAGCACCGCAAAAGTAGTTGTCGAAAGACACCACCCTGATTTGCGGTTGATGAACAGTTTTACATAGGTCTATGTAATGATGTTATCAATACGGCGACAAAAAGACGAAGAAAATGGAAGGGCACAAGCAGAAAAGGGGAGAAAAGAAAAAGAAGTCGAGGAGAACGAGGAGATTCAGGGCGGAGAGCGGACGCATTCGGAAAAGCTTGGCTCCGGAATACACCGGCGAAGCCGTCACCCATAGAAGTCTGCCGACCTGTCCTTACCGTCAACTCCGAATGGCAAGCCTGGCTCAAGAGCGAACCGGCCAAACCAGCGTCCCTGCGACTTGCTACCATCTTGTATGGTCCTGTGCAGGGACCTCACTAGAATGGATAGCGGCAATTAACACCTTACTACCGCACCTTAGACCAATGTCCCTTCGGGAGTGGACACATCCGAGAACCTCAGCACCCGCAGAACGAGATCTCATCTTCACATCAATCATCTCCTACCTCCGGTCCTCCGGGATCGGACGGTACGTCTAATCCATCACCATCATCACTACCCCTCTCCCCTTCCCCCATGCCGCATGAGGTTCCATAGACCAGAGGCACGGAAATTAAATAAACGTTTCAATCAATCAATCCCAACGACCGGTTGACTGGTCACCATCGCTACGACGGCAGCTGGAGCAAATCTACCACCAGCATAAACCAGTGCCAACCTCGGCAAGTCGAACTTGGATGAACGCCCTTTTCTTTCATTTATTTGCTTATAAGTTTCCCTTTTTCTTTGCGTGGGTTCGGAAAGTAGAACAACTGGGTGCAAATATATTTCTGTGATATCGAAAATCAGACGGACCGCTCAGTTTCCTTTCTTTTTACCATAAAGAACCTGACAATAACTGGCGTCCGCGGCAGGACACTGATGATCATCCGTCTGGTTTTTGGTGCAACATATAAGCTATGGATTTAAAGGAGTTGATGGCCCTGGGTGAAACGCTGGGGATCACAGGAACAGAACTGCGAACATGGGTTGATGAGGAACGAGCTCGGCAAAGAGAGGACAGAGTGGCCGAACGAGAAGCTCTCCGACAGAAAGCGGAACTGGAGGAAAGAACGGAGAGAACGCTCCAGCTTAAGCTTAGGGTGATTGAGGCCGAGCGGTCGGCAAGTGACAGGCATGGTGCGGGTGGTGGCGAAGGACCCCAAGGAGTTACTGCGTCACAGTACCTCAGTCCCCATAAGCTAATGCCGTCGTTCGACGACCAAAGAGATGACTTGGATGCGTACCTGAAAAGATTTGAGGTTCTAGCCATGGGACAGGAGTGTCCAAGAGGAAAATGGGCCACTGCATTAAGCCTCTGCTTGGTGGGTGAGGCCCTAAATGTATTCGGAAGGATGTCCCCGGACGACTCCTTAGATTATGAGAAAGTAAAGACGGCGTTTTACAGCGGTTTCGCTTTACAACCGAAGGATATCGCGAAAGATTTCGAGGAAGCTATCCAAATAACGGCGAGACAGGCAGCCAGTACGCCGCGAGGCTAGAGGGATTATTCGATCGCTTGGTGGAGGTGGGCCTTCGTCCCAAAACGTACGGCGATCTGCGGGACCTTGTGATCGCCGAGCAGTTCATCAAAGGCTGTCATTTGAAGCTGGCTGTGTTCCTCAAGGAGCGGAGTTGCAATACGCTTCCCTTGATGGCCGCGGCAGCGGATAAGTTCATGGAAGCGCACAGGCAAGACAATCTGGCTCACTTCAAGGAGGACCATAGCCAGAGCGATAATAATTTAAAAAATGACCTGCCAAGTATCAAGCAAGAAACAAAAATCAGATGTTTCTTGTGCGGCAGAGTTGGTCACCGAGCGACCGATTGCGTGTCCAGACCAGAACAGCGACACATAGTATGTCAAATTTGTAAGAGATCGGGACACGATGCCAAAGCATGCTTTCAGCGGAAGGGCGGCAAAACTCAGCTCTCATGCTTTATGGTACCTGAGTCTGGAAGTACAGCATGCGAGTGTGAAGAAAGCCACATGCATAACGAAGAAACGCACGGTGTGGAGCAAACCAACGAAGCACTCGTGAGTGTGGTGTGCGATAAAAGGAGCAACAACCAAAGAGACGCATGCCTGTAGAACATGGACTAGTAGACGGACAACCCTCTAAGGTGTTACGAGATACTGGCTGCAACACCGTTATCGTGCGCAGAAAGTTGGTTGGTCCTCGGCACCTGACGGGCAAACAACGCCAGGTGGTCCTAGTAGACGGAACATGCAAATGGTTACCAGAAGCAATCGTTAGAATAGCTTCTCCATACTTTACTGGAGAGGTTGTCGCAAAATGTATGGACGAGCCACTTTATGACGTAATTATTGGCAACGTTCAGGGAGCCAAGGAGGTATTAGACCTCGGGCCGAGTTGGAGAAGTGGGGATGAGGCTGAAGCAGCAGAGATTGTGCAACTGGACAGGAACATGCTCGCCGCATTGAAGAGTCATGTTCCTGCTACTCCAAATCCCACACCCAACCTCGGGATCGGAGAGGTTACAAAAGACGTCCTTCAAAGAGAACAGTTGAAAGATACGTCATTGGATATTTGCCGCGGAAGGATCGCCAACACTCACGTAACAAAAGGGGTCAACACCTACATTTTTTTAAGCAAGGGAGTTCTCTTCCGCAGATGCCTCCTTGCAAACGGGAAGGAGCTCCGCCAAGTGGTTGTCCCCAGAACGTTACGCCACAATATCCTCAGTCTGGCTCATGATATCGCAATGGCAGGCCACCAGGGTGTCAATCGCACGAGCGACAGAGTCCTAGAATCTTTTTATTGGCCCGAAGTCTTAGCAGATGTTAAGCGGTTTGTGCGGTCGTGTGACCTGTGCCAGAGAACCATTCCTAAAGGAATGGTGACGAAAGCACCTTTGGGGCGCATGCCCATCATTGAGACACCTTTCGAACGAGTTGCTATCAACCTCATTGGACCGCTGTCACCCACCTCTAAGAAAGGAAATCGATTCATACTCACGCTAGTGGATTTTGCGACTCGATACCCAGATGCCGTCGCTCTACCGTCCACTGACTCGCGGACAGTAGCGGAGGGTTTAATCGAAATGTTCTCCAGAGTGAGTCTGCCACGTGAGATTCTTTCAGACAGGGGTACGAGCTTTACCTCGGAGTTATAATTATTTGCTTTAAAAACAAAATTAAGAACTTTAGGCGGCAATCAGACCCACGACTCTTTGGTTGCAAGTCAGACGCTTTTGACTAGGACACGCGAGGCACGCTTGCGCGGCAAATAAGAATCGATGCAAGCGAGGCCCAATAACGCTATCGCGTCTCATTTCTAAAAAAACGAAGCATAGGCGTCCTCCAAGATTTTTTTTTGTTAAGTAAAACGAAGTAGTATATCACGTTCTACTCGATATGGCAGCTACTTGATTGGACACTTTCTGGCGGTTTGCGTGTGTAATCGTCATAGTTCCGCCGCGCACCCCTGTTTACTTAGTTTTGTCCAGTCCACAGACATATAAAAGTAATGCTCACCACATAAAAGAGGCAATAACCGACTTCTGTATGTGTGAGGAACACATAGATATTCAAATTAGCTTCACAATCAGAAATGTGTGTAAGGCTGTCCCATATCACTTACAACGTGCCTGCCAAGGATAAAAAAGCCGGAAAAGATTGACAGAATACCTTTCAGATATTCGGCCATTTTTTATGTTGTCAAATATTCAGTTAGTAATTAAATATATTTTTATAGTGATCAATAAATTTTACTTTATAAAGTTCACATGCTTGAGACCGTCGCGGAAGGATGATACTCGAAACTACGTGAGCTGTGGAGTCTGTGTAAAAGTGTTTTTTTGTTTGCTGACTGGCAGTGTGAAAACCCGGGTGGCAGGGTACGCCAAAACTGACTTTTTGCTCACATGGTAGATTGGAAGTCAAATACACGAAATGTTCGAACAGAGAGAGATAATTGATGCTATTTTTCCAAATAATCCCCTACAGAACACCCTACTGCAAAAAGAGATGCGTAAAGAGGCAAGCAATGAAATTCACAATTTTACATATATAGCGCGAAAGACAGACAAAGATTCTTAAAATCTTAGTATAAATCACATTTCATCAGCTTCCAAGCGCTCGAAACTTCGCGAAATACTGCCTCGGGAGGCTAATGTTATATTCGGACACCTGTTATATTCGGACTTGTTTTGGGCCCTCAGTTTACAACACTATGCTAGAATAGTCATGCGATCTAACATTTCTCTAGGCTGCCATATATCATCGCGAGACTGCTATAAATACTGCACAGCTTTAAAATTAGGAGATCTATTGCTAGTGTTGCGAACATCACATTTCAACAGAAAGCTGAACCGTTTAACATGGTATGCACGTGGCGTCCTTACATTATAGGCTGGTAATCATTGTGATATCTTCTTGCTGAGAAAATCAAATTCGATGGTGAAGAATGCACGCTGCAGGAGGCTCAGTAGTAGAAAACCTGTACCAACCCGGCCATCTGTCATTCAAAGCCCCAAGGGGCGGGCCAGCCCCGACCAATCACAGAGCCGCAGGGTGGGGCCTCTTCCCTCTCTCCCATTCCAAGGACCAATGACAGGGCATGGGCGTTGGCCAGTGACCAGTCGGAGCTCGCCCGGGTCCCGCCCTCCAAGGTACGCGGTAGAGGTGTGAGGTCACGTACCTCAAACCTCAGACCTCATACCTCAGACAACAAGCGTGGTTGACCAGGTGTTGACAGCTGTGGTCATCATCTGATAACAACCACGTGATGTCACAGGGTCCGAGGTTCATCCGACAGAGGGCGAAGCTCGGACTTCAATTGCGGCGCTCAGGGCGTCCCACGTGTGATGTCAGAGGGTTCGAGCTGCGTCCGACAGAGGGCGCTCACGTAATGTCGCACAGGGGTTGTGCTTCATCCGAAAGAGAGCGCTCCGGTCACATGAGGGTCACGTGTTTTGAATTTGAGCTGGGCGGTAAATGCCCCTTTCATTCGATAAAACAGGCTCAGCGGCGGCTGGGATCGAACTCGCTACTTCGTGCACACCAGCCCGACACTCTACCCTCCGCTTAATCTCACTCAACTCACAACTGAGACCGCTTAACTCGTCTCAGTTGTTCGTGTGTGTGTGTGTGCAATTCATGATAACAACCACGTGATTTCTCCGGGTTGGAGTTGCGTCCGACAGAGGGCGCTCACGCGATGTGACACAGGGTTTGTGCTGCATCGAACAGAGGGCGCTGCGCTGCGGTCACATGACGGTCACGAGACAATATTTGAATCGCTGCGCGGTACATGCATTTTATTCGCTAAAAAGGCTCCGCGGCCAGCTGGGAATCGACCTCTCTACCATGTGCACAGCAGCTCGACACCCTACCCCCTGAGCTACGAGCACATTGCTTCCGAGACCGCTTAACTCGTCTTAGTTGTCCGTGTGTGTGTGTGTGCAATTCATATCACGTATTTTCCTGTCACTTGGCTTTTGTAATACGGTTGGAAAACAAGCTGTGTCATTGCCGCAGGTCATGTGACGGAGGTGGTGTGACGTAATCCATCGCTGGGCGGTAACATTGCTCGTCTTTCTATCACGTGATTTCGCGCGCGCGATTCAAGCGGTGTTCGCGGCCTCGTAGCCTCGTGGCGCCCCCTTAGCTGTTGCATTCGGGGTGTTCGACCAGCTGAATTTTGGCGTCAGGTGACGGTCCCAAAGAGCAGCACCTGGGTCCCGCTAAGGTGAGATTGAGGTGACTGTAAAATTTTGAAGCTCGCGGACCGTGATTGATGTTGTTCCTGCGTAAAGCTTTAAAGTGGCCCTGTTAAAATTTGGGGCCAGATCATAAAACTTTCCAAAGACCCAGCGAATTTTGGGAATAGACGCCATCTAGTGTTCAAATTGTGAAGTGGTGGTCGTCAGAGCCGTATATTGGGAGAGTTTGGCCATTCATTGGTATCAATGAGGCGAAAATCTATTGGCCGGAAAGTTGATTGACAGGCCGCTCGTGACCAATCACAAGCCGCAAAACCTCCCCTAGCGGTGGTCGTGAGCCTCACAGATAAAGCAGGGTTCGGTAATTTCATTTTAGCGTCGCTAGAGTTAAAAAAGTTAACGCCTGGTGACTGAAAACTTGGTGCATGTGAGCTTTTCGTCATAGCTTTCTTTAATGGTAGAATAAACGAATGTGCACTCGAATACCCGAATGCGCAACTCGAACACTGTCGAATCACGCGGACACGTGCGTTTAAATAACGTAAACAAAAGTTTGTGTAGCCGCGGGAGTTGCGGTCTTGTCTGAAAAATGGGTAGTTGTTGTGCGTTGAAGTGCCGGAACAGAGCTTCCAGGGGAATTCGCTTGTTCAAGCTGCCGAAATCTCCGAGGAGACGGAAACTGTGGCTTTTAAGAATCAAGTGTGGCGCGGGGTGGAAACCTCCCGGCAGGACGTACCTTTGCGAGGTGAGGTATTGTTCATTGTTAATATTGTGACGCGAGCACGGTGGACGCGAGTGCACTGTGACAAAACCGTGTATTTTGTGATATATTCTCTATTGCCATGGAAGCGTCCTGTGCGCTTTCGCTTCACCGCAGAAAGACGAGTGGTTCAGGCCTGTGGCGTCGTGCGATGATGGATTTGTAAGATCGCGTATTTTGAAAGCGTGAGCCTCTCGTCAGCGGAATAACTGTACTGTGACTTGAGCGGCTGAATACACAGTTTTGACGTCTACCAAAACGTTATTCGCTGCAGGACCACTTCGAGCCCTCCCAGTTCCAGACGAGGTGCTCTGACGGCTGGAGGAGACTGAAAGCCACAGCTGTTCCAAGCTTGTCTTTACTTTCTGAAAGTCAAGTGAGTGCGTGTAACGAGGATAAGTGAGATTTTTGTTCCTTTGGTATTTACCTAGATTATGAGAGTGAATTAAAAGCAATAATTTATCTTGTGTTAAGATGTTTTTACTGATATGATTTGAAAGAGGCACAGGTGACCTATAATATTGTGGACTTGGTATGCTGTTGACATCTCTGTTCCATGCTAGAGACCTTTTTTAATTCGGAGTGGTCCTTGTGCAAGAGTGCATGAGACACCATCAGTCAGTGTTGCAGCCTGACACGGCACAAAACCCCGCCTCATGGAAATGTAAGTCAAAATCCAATAACTCATATTCTGTTGCTTCTGTTAAGTTAATGCATGAGGCATTCGTCACTCTCAGCTGCCTTGTAATGCA
The DNA here is from genome assembly GCA_037355805.1 of Ixodes ricinus. Classification (NCBI taxonomy): domain Eukaryota; kingdom Metazoa; phylum Arthropoda; class Arachnida; order Ixodida; family Ixodidae; genus Ixodes; species Ixodes ricinus. Next base: position 80,239 of record JAZHYW010012671.1, on the reverse strand, counting down.
ATGACAGCCTCACCAGCTAGGTATGTGTCATGGTTCTTGCATGGCTTGGAGTGATCTCGTGACGTGGGCAACACCCAATGGACCATTTGCAGAATTAGTGGTTCGAGAGTACATGGCTAGAAGACGAGAGTCCCCTGGCCGCAGGCACGTCCACTGCGTCCCGTTGGCTTATTGTGTCGCAGTGACCTAGATAGAGCTCCCCCAAAACCACTTTTGTCCCCCTTGAGGATTATCTTTCACCCCGAGGTAAATACAAAGAAGCCTTCGTCCCTCTCCGCTCGGCCAGCACGAAGAGAGAAAGGGCGACAAATCCATTTATTCTCGAACCCATATTTCTGCAAAACGTGGATTCTCGTACCGTGTTTGCAGCAACCAGCGGCCAGGGCCGCTCCAGAGGTCCTGGCCGCTGGTAAAGAATAAAACTTCAATTTGAGCTCTAATCTTTGTCAGTGATGAAAACTCATAATAGAGAGCATAATTCCATTAAAAAGACTGGAAGTTATTTACCACTAACTATTTAGAAAAAGATATTTTCAGGGCTTGCTTTGTAAGTCATAAGTGAGTATCTAAACCAATGGTTGTGACATTGAATGCCACGTAATGTTTTGTTACACTAAACAAGGTGAGGTTTGTAGCTCCAGTGCAACTAGTACTTTTAGCGATTCACACCAGAGATATTCTAACTTTTTAATCGCAATGAACTCTGCCCGTGGCCTCAAAACTATTCAAAAGCTGACAAACAAAGACAGTAGGAAACAGCCGACCCATGTTTGTGCTTGGGGCAAACTGAACAAGTCGGTGCCTGTTTATCTGACGGCGGAATAAGTTTTCCTCCAAGAGAACCCTATGTGCAGGCGTTAGGATATCTGAGAATCCACTTTGAAATCCCAAGATTCCAGCACGAGTGACAGTAATAATTTGAATAAACTGCACTTTTCTTCTATTCTAGGCATCCGTTTCGAGCCTGGGGTGCTGGGGGAAGTATTTCAGCTTCTCGAGAAAAAAGTGGCGCACCTCAAGCCGCAGGAGCGCAAATGCGTACTGTTGGTTGATGAGATGGCCATTGTACAAAAGTTCGAGTACGACCCCAGCACCAGCTCCATACGGGGTCACGTGACAATGCGTGTGCCAGGAGCACCGCCCGCCAAGCCACCGTCCACCGAGCACGCCGAACCACCGTCTGCTGAGCTACCGTCTGAGCCACCTTCTGCCGAGCCACCAGCCGCCACCCATGCTCTGGGGTGTACATGGTTGCTGGGGTGTCTTCACGGTGGAAGCAAGTCGTGTGCTACCAGTACACCGGTAACTCCCATGCTCTTTATTCATTTATATCTCTCAGTGTACAAATAATGTAATATTTACCGCATGATACACTTACTTTTGCTCCTCTCTCTCTCTCTCTCTTTGCTTACGACAATGATGGTGCTAAGTCGTATGAGGGAAACATTATGAACATGGAAGTGCAGGCTCAACAGACAGATGTTGAAACTCTTCAGAACACTACGAAGGAATGGTGACAGGAGGTTTTTATGGCATGGGCCCTATGGATCCTAACCCACTTTCTTTGGAACGAAAAAATCACTTTCTTATCGGATCACACTGGGATTCATACAGAGGTGCGGCGAAGTGGTGGATGTTGTTGGTGAAAATATCAATGGATGAACTTACCACAGGGAAAAAAAGCTGTTTCTGGCAGGGTGCTCGCCTGCTTGGGGATGCTGTAAACAGATAGCATGGCCTGGCACACGAAAATGTGTGGCACGGCACCTCGACTGATCAGGTCCCATACCATGAATAGGGATCCCATACCAGAGGGTACCACAGTTCAGAAACCATTCATTACAGAGGCGTGCGCTGAGGGAAACGTCAAATCCCTATTGAAAATCGCTCTGATGGGACTTCAGGATTCTTTTAAAGGGTGTGAAGGGGACTTCAGGAATTTCTGAGATGTTTGAAGGGGGCACCGATATTTCCTGGTGGGTTCGCTGGCCCCGTCAGAGGCTCTCCTGAAATGTCTGAAGTGCCCTTTACAATGCCTTGAAATGTCTGAAAGCCTGTCAAGAACTTTGCTAATGGGGTCGGGAAAACCTTCAGGCTTCTTAAGATGTTTGTGGGCAACGGCTTAGGTGGAGAAAACACATTTCGCAGAATTAGAACATAGCTGCCTTTCGTACGCGACGGAAAAAAAAGTATTTGGAGAATGCCGATCGTATCTGTGTACGGTCAGATTTTTATTACTGCTCTTCTATCAAATACGAGTGGCCTCCTGGACCCGTCTATCACTGCCCGGGTATTCGGTCGCCAGGGAGGCCACTGAGGGCGACCGCCCCATGTGGAGAATTGACAAGCCGCGGGCCGAGTGGTGTTGACCGAGCGGCGTTTTGAGGCGAACGCAGTCCTGTCCGCTCGAGGCGAAATCCGTGCAGCCATGAATAATAATAATAATAATAAAAAAAGCCGAGAGCAGCGCGGCAAGGCCGGCAAGGCGCCTCTCTCCACCCGGCGATGGGGAGAGCGCGGCAAGGCGCCTCTCTCACCCACCGAGCGGCGTTTTGAGGCGAACGCAGTCAGCCGCAGTCCGCTCGAGGCGAAATCCGTGCAGCCATGAATAATAATAATAAAAAAAAGCCGAGAGCAGCGCGGCAAGGCACCTCTCTCCACCCGGCGATGGGGAGAGGGTGCAGGGCTGCCAGGCTGGCCAGGCCAGCAGTCGGCGGGAGAGAGTGGTGTGGGGAGGCCACCCGAGCCAGCATAGCCATTTTTTCTCTGCTCGCGGGCGGTTCCGGTTTGCCCACGCACGAGCCGGCACGAATGTTTGGAGCGGACCAATTTCGTTCAGGAAGGTGAGCATCTATGCCATTGAGGGCTCGCCCCTTGGTCTGTTTTGATCTGTGCGGTTTTTTCCTTGGTTCGGCAGGTGAACCCCAGTTCGGCGTTGGCCGCCTTCAGCACCGCTCGAGCGCCATCGTGTTCAGCGCATTCAAGGAGATGGTGGCCGGTGTCGGCTTACTCGCTGCAAAGCCTGGCAGTCGGGGTCAGCGTCCCACCGCATGTTGTGCCTGCGCACCGGGATTATGGCACTGTGGTTCCTGAAACGGTGGATGACGGCCGCTGTCCCGCCTTGTTCCTCGCGCCTCTTCGTCCGTCCGACTTCAGAAGCATTCATCGAGCGAAAAATACGCCGAAGACGCCGGCGCGACGTCATCATGGACGAAACCGTGACTGTGCTGGGGATTTCTCAACGGCGACGGGTGCTGCTTGCGAGTTCGTGGTTTTCGCTAAACGTGCTTACTGGGACTGTGTATGTGGCCGTGAGGTGCATCTGCTCGGTTTTATTAGCTGAACTACCGTACATCAGGAATATACCCAGCGCCATTGTGAGTACTTTGAAAGATATTTTTCTTTGTGATAAAGAAGTCAGTTGTCCCTATTTGATATGATCTCTTTTGTCTACAGCTCCTTGCGCCGGGTTTGAACAAACGTTGCTTTTTATCGCCTTTTTGAGCTATAATATGCATGTACAACTAAATGTCTGCAATAAAGTTTTAATAATGTTTTGAACTGCATTTTTGTCTATGGTTCACAGTCATTTGGGCGTCTAAAGGGTTGATGGTTTGACTGGTTGAAGGGCTGTGGGGCTAAAGGGTTTTTCTATGGGGTATCCCTGAAGGGTTTTTCTGTAGGGTATTTTTGAAGGGTTTTGAAGGCCTGTGAGGTCCCATAATCCTTCAAGGCTGACGGGCCCCTTAGAAATATTTTCAATAGGGATGCTTTCGGAAGACTGTCTGCTAGAGCCCATTTCGGCATTCACGAAACCTTGGCGCATCCTTGACACTTCTAGCATTTATTGGCAGCACCTACAAGTAGGCAAGCACTGTCTGCTGATGGCCATCGTAAATTGCAAAAACAGGTTTTAAATGCAAAGCATTCCTTTGTTAAACCGCCCCCTCGCATAGTAACAGCCAAACAGTGTGGGAGCCAGTGGTTTCCCTCCCGCGAGAAGGCGTAAGCCGCGGACATGCCGGCCGGAGTTGTCTGGCTTCGAGCTGGCTCGTCCCGTATCGTGTTGGAGAGAGTGCGCCACCTTGCTGGCCTACTCTCTCGTACTCCTCCGCGCCTCCGCGCGTCTCCCGTTTTCGGAGACGACCGACCGGGAGAGAGTCGGGCCTGCCCTTCGAGTGGACGGCCGTGTGGTCGGGGAGTCCTGGGTTGGACTCCGGGCAACGGGTCGAGTCTAGGCGCGAGCTCGTCCGACCTGCGATGACTCCACGCTAGTGATTCCCCTGGCTCCGACAGTCGGCGTCCGCACTACCTTTGGACGTCCGTCTGCCGAGAGCCCTGGCCCCGAACTCCTGCGACGACGGGTAGTGGCGTTGAGCTCGTCCGACCGGTGATGACTCCGCTCGCAATTAACCCTTTGGCTCTCAGGTCGGCGGGCGCTGCGGGCACACTCTGTTGCCAAGGCTCGCTCTGACCGCAGTGTATTGTTGGGGACCCCTGGTACTCAATAAACGCTGTTGGTTACCGGGATCATCGTTGTTGGCATGGCGTTGGCCGAACCCGGCGCGGCGACCGCCCTCGCTGGTAGTAGCCGTCGGCCGCGCGGTGGGACGGGCAGCGGATTTCCCCTTTGAGTACCGGTCCCCGGACGTACAGGCGTAAAGGTACGTAATCCTTCCTCCCTTTATTCCCACAACAGTCACTTTAGTTTCTTCTGAATGTGCACCGTCTGAAAATTGACCTGTGACGTTACAGAGCGGCTACCAACACCGCGGAGTGGCCGCTGATGCCACAAGCCAATCCACTACGAAGGGGCGGGGTATATCTCTTCCTCCACGCGCCGCGAAAGAATGCGCGAGAGAAAAGTAAAGAAATTGCATTCTAAGCTATAAATAATATTGGTCTAAAAATTGGTTTTGTGGGAAATTTATTTGTTATTTTAGTGTCCTGTGCAGGCTATTTCAAAAGCTATGTAGCAGTCAATACGTCCAGCGTCACCGCCAAGAAAGACAACGAATCGATCTCCTTGGCGCGAGCTCAACGGCACGTGGATTAAACAGAACGTTTTCACCTAAGCTCGGAGTCGGTCGCACCATCTCTTCCGTCCTCAACATCGAACGCGCTACAAATTGGTGACCCGGACGTGATGATCGGCTCCGAGCACCTGCCATCTAGGAGAACGTTCTCCGCGGCCCGGGGCATGGCAACGGCATGGCATTTCGGATGTTTGTGCGGGAGGCACATCTACCACAGCCACCGCATCCGGAGCCTCCGCCACCACCTCTGCCCCGTCGCGTCTGCCGCCGGCATCTCTCAGCAACGGGCTGCGACCACCTCGCTCACCCCGCCGGCACGGCAAGTCTACGTTCGCTGGCATTTCCACCACTGCCGCAGCCCCTGGTGTCGCCCCGGCAGTCGTGCCCATCTGTGTGGTGTGGTGCTGGCCTGGCACGGTCGCGTGCTGCCACAACATGTGGGGCGTGCCGCACCGCGCCACGCTGGGGCATGGCAAGTCACGGCGCACCAGTCTCTTCATAAGGCACGTCGCTGACCGACCAAGGGCTCTTCATCACTACTAGGTCAGGCATCTGCTCTCCACTCGGTGCGTCATCTCCGGGAATTACACTGCATCGGTCCCGCAGCTGGCCGCCATCTCCCCTGGAGCCCGAGTGGAGATAGAGCCCGCTGAACTTCGGAGCCACAGCACTACCGGATCGTTGTTCCCGCTGTCTCCACTTCGCCTGACCTCAAGCTTAACCAGAACCTGTCCGGTCTCCGCACGCTGTCTTCAACGTCCACCGCTTTCTGCCGCGTCATTCCGCTCGCAGCAGGCCAACAGCAACAGCGCCACCTCTGGAAGCTTCATCGCCTGCTGTTCACAGAATCGCTCCGTCCCCTGCAGCCTGCTACAGTCCTACAGGCGACGTCTCTAAGGGGGAAGCTATCTGTAGCAGTCAATACGTCCAGCGTCACCGCCAAGAAAGACAACGAATGATCTCTTGGCGCGAGCTCAACGGCACGTGGATTAAACAGAACGTTTTCACCTATACTTCGTTTCAGCTTGGGTCGAGACGCAGCCGATGCTACAAGCGCGAGCGTGTGGCCCTGAGCAGTGCCTGTACTGCACGAGCGCGCGTGCTTGGCAAGGACGCTGGAAGCCCGGAGCTCGCGCTTGTAGCATCGGCTGCGTCTGGACCCAAGCTGAAACGAAGTATAAGCTCGGAGTCGGTCGCACCATCTATTCCGTCCTCAAGATCGAACGCGCTACAAACTTATACCAAGCAGGTCACGCGTCAAAGTTTTGCACGTTACAGTAGACAGGTATTGGCGTGAAAATCTTACATTCTCGGCCAGGGATGCAAGTGTCTCTGTCGTTTTTGGACGTCAAGAGCAAACGTGGGAAGCGCATTGACTCGCCGCTCTTTGAGGTAATGTCAAGCTCAGATCAGATGGTAGCGGCTAATAAATACTGCAGGGACCCAGACAAAGTAGAAGACGAAAGACAAACACGACGCTGACTTACAACTGAGCTTTCATGGATCCGACGACGCGCATAAATAAAACGTTTGCCCGAACCAAAATCAAAGCATTGAGGCACAACTTTAAAAGGACGATATGTCTCCCTATTAGAGGTTTGCGAATAGTGGTTCCAATTGAATAGCGTAGCGTCACCCCTAGCTTATGCCCTGTTGAATGAACCGACCATCTTGTTTTTCCCTTGCATTGTCAAGTTCATGGATGACGCAGCACTATTCGATTCTAAAGCTATTCGCAGAAACATAGTTGCTATAATCAATCACCTGCGCGCACTGCTGTCCTCCTCTCTGAAACAAAAACATGCTCTCCTTTGCCGACATGGCACGTGACGGAGCACTAACACATTCTGACCCCGGTTGTCCGGGAGCGCGTGCTTTTAGGATCTTACGCGTGAGCTTGCCCATTTGTTTACTGATGACCGTGCACCTTTCAATCTACTCGCGACCTAAAACAACGTCTTAACGAGGCAGACGTTCATGTCTTGCAAGAACATGACTTGCACTGCGACGACACTTGAAATATTTAGTGAGTCAATGAATCTCCGTTGGTGCCATTCAATGCGTATCAAATTAGACGATTGGTTGAGGAAATTCCTTGATGTCTGGGAGAAATTTAAGTCACGAGGCAACTTTGTGTCTCTTGGACGTTTTGCATAAACAGCAATAAAAGAAACTACGTGTGTATGTGTGTTTGCCTGGGTCTGTGTCATACAAATCTGCAGAGTTTATTGAAAATAATCAATGCGATGTGAAGAACATGAACACATACATTTTTAATTTTGTGTATTTTTCAAAATCGCCTGCCCTGAACCAACTGCTGTGAGAGGAATTGTAGCCTCTCCATTTCACAAGGTACCAAAAATCAGGCGGACGTCGTTTTTTTCCAAATATTCTCAATGATCCAGGCTTTGTTTTCGGGGATGGAAACACGTTGCAACCAGAGTGTCGAACCGGAACCGGACCGAACCGAAAACCGGAACAGAATCGTTATTTTTAGCCGAACCGGAACTGAACCGAACCAAAATCTTCGCCGCCATCTTGGAACTGAACCGGAACTGAACCGAAAAAAACATAACGGTAACCGGTTCAAAACGGTTCACGGGGATTTTTTTAAATTATAAAATGAGTGTTCGAGAAGAAAAATTGGAAGCTGTATTTCTATGTAGTGATCAAATTGTCATATTCCGAATTGCAATGTATGGAAAATTGTGGGTTTTCGTGGCGCTTCTGTATTGACACTACAATTAATCATGTGTCACGTTGTGACGTGACGTCATGGTGTCAAAATAGGCTGGCAAATAATGTCACGTCACGTGGCCTTGTGAGGAATCGCGTCACTCACCGCGTCAAGTCGACTTAAATTGAGTTCGTCACTATAATCCGTTGCAACTCAAGAGGATAGGGCGAGGGAAAGGAAGGCCGGAGAGGAGGAAGCAGGTTGAAGCTGGAGAGAGGAGGAGGTTTCCCCCTTTCTTCTCCAGCGTTCCGCATGCTTTTTCTCCCCGGCCTTCCTTACCCTCGCCCTACCTTCTTAAGTTGCAACGGAGTATGAATGTATTTGCGTTGTTGACACCATGACGTCAAATGCCATCACCACTTCTCACCGCAAGTCACGTGACATCGTGACGTATTCCATTCTCATGAGCCTGACTCGAGTGCTTGGGTTCTTGACAATCAGCATCGCCAAACATTCGTGTTGGCTCGTGTTCAATCAAAGATGAGAATAGCTGAAATCTTACACCGGCGGCATACAATTAGCGCCAGATCCCATCGCCGCTTGTTCTAATAGCGAGTTGAGGAGGGGAAAGCTGTTTTTTTGCCTTTGTTTCTCCTGCGTCTGCCATTGAGCAGAGAGGAAAACTAATGGGTGTTTTTCAAGCTATCAACGTCAGAGATTAGCTCGTAGTGGTATTTACTGAAAGTGCAAAAACTGTTGCATGAACCATTTCACATGTACACATCATTGAGGCAGCCAAACATGGATTTTGTTGTTGCTGAACCGTCTCATGAAAGTTTCGCCCGAGAATAGAAACATTGAAAGAACTAAATATGGCTTGATAATCTGACGATAAATAAAACTACAAGTCTGCACGGCAGGGATACCTGAAAAGAAAAATTCCAGTGACCTTAGTCAACCTCTCAAATTCTCAAATTGTTTTCATTAAACTTCACAGTGTTTGGGTGCAAAATAAAATGAATGAAGTATTACTGTTAACAAATGACACAAATATAATTTTCAAATGAACACCCCCAAACGGAGAAGGGAGTCCCTCAGAAATAAAAAAAGTATTCTCTGGAGGAGCATCGTCAAATGAAAAAGGAGGAGAGGGGGGGATTAAAAACATACTGTGTTGTGAAGGTTCCTCTGCTCCGCATCTTGGGCGCAGACCAGACAGCGTGATCCGGCAAATCTACCTCGTTTGCAAAATCACCCCTGCTACAAAGCGCGTTTTCGTGGTGCCAGACACTTGCGCCGTTCCTCACGACGCTGCACTAAGCAAGAATAATTTAGTTTGTGAATACATTAGTTACACTGAGTGCGAACCTTCTGCAGCATGCATTGTGCACCACGGAATTTGATTGTCTCAGCAAAAAGAAATCTCTGACCACTAGCATATAGTGCGATGATGTCACGTGCACACCATGTTAAACAGTTCAGTTTTCTGGTTAAATGTATTCTGGTTAAATGTAATCTTCTCAAAACAATACTCGGTTTCACATTAAGTGTGAGCGTAGCAGAAGCTAAAAGAGCGAGCTCTGTGCTTTCAGCGTTCTTGCCAAGCACGTGCGCTCCTGCAGTGCAGGCACTGGTCAGGACCACATTCTCGCGCTTCTGGCATCGGCTGCGTCTGGACTTGAAGGGGCCCTGCAAAAAGGTTCTGGCCAATTGTTTCTTTTTTAATTTGCATTGCGTTTAATCGAACTAGTGAGAGTCTCTAGCAACAGATTAAACATAAAGTAAAGAAAAAAGTCTCACGTATTTTTAACATAATAGGCGAATTAAGTTCAGAATTCGGAGCACATTTTCTTTTGTTGATGACGTACTTGGTCTGAACCAATAGAGAACCTAAACGACAAGAGCGTGTAACAACCATGCGCGATATTTCTAAATGTTAGGAGTAGAGCCATTAAATAAGCTATGCTTCAGAGTAACGACACTTGGCCATATTGTGGCTTAAGATCATGGTTGTCAGTTATCTGAAGGTGTATCTAAAATCACAGGAAACGTTTTTTTCCGCCATCAACGAATGTTTAAACAGTTCGCGACAGGGAAAAACAATCTTAAATGAGCTTCCTAACAGCGAATCTAATGATAAAGAAGTCGCACTTTTGAACCATGGCGATCGGGAGCTGCATCTGCTCTGCGCAAGCACCAAAATGGCGGCGCACACAAAAATGTCGGGGAATAGGGAGCCGATACTCTTAGCGCAGCTCATTTAGTGGCTCTAGCTAGGGAATCGGTGGTCGAGTGGGCTAGCGCACACCAGCTCGGAGCACGTGGAGCGAAAGCTCGCGCTGCAGAACCCACAGATCCTGGGTTCAATCTCCACCCCTGCCCGTTTCGATCTGGACGAGCATCGTACCGGCGTGCGGTCGTGTACCACTACTGCGCGGTGCACGTTAAAGACCCCAGGCTAGCGGTTGTACTGTACTGGCTCATTTTCTCATCTACAGCGAGTGACTCGTTGAATCTTCAAAGTGGCTGACCAACTACACACTGTCTAAATATCCCCCCAGTTATTATTCCTAAATGTTGGAAATTATTATCCAATTATGAATATGAGAACGCCCCACAAATTTACGGGTGTTCCGAGTGATCCTTTGAACGCTCGTGTATAACACTGATAGGCAGGCCTTTAGCAGCAGCATCTGGTTTTCTTCGTCCCTTTGCAGTGCCCCTTTAAGCTGAAACGAAGTATAGCAAAAGGGGCTGTTCAAATTGTAAAGTTGTGTAGTATGTATAGCAGTCTCACGATGATATGCGACAGCCTAATAAAATGTTAGAGCACGCATGACTGAGAAAGCACAGAGTTGTAAACTGAGGCCCCAAAACAAGTGCAGGTAAAACCGAATATAACTTTAGCCTCCCGAGAACGTATACTCTGCAAAGTTTTGAGCTCGTGCAATCCGATGTCCAAATGTGATTGAAATTATAAATATCTTGTCTGTTTTTCGCGATATTTATGTGTAATTACGAACATCAATGCACGCATCTCTATTAGAGAAATACGGGCCATAACCAACCAAGTCCTGAACAGTTAGGAGTCCGACCTTTCAAAACCGGTTCGGTATTTTCATCAGGGGTGACTATTTGCACGTGGAGAGCTGCAGCTTGTTTTTTCCCGGTGTGTCGTTTGCTTCCTTCACTTTTAATGCGAAAGCATTAACTGTCCCATGGATCGAACCGACGTCATCAGCTTTGAAACTGCGCCAAGCGGCGCCTTCCCAGGCTGTCCCAATCGCGTGTAGCAGAAATCTGATGGATATGTTACCATTGGCTGGCGCACGTCATCAAGGAACGAGGCTCCCATTGGCTCTCGTGCGGCGCAGTTCCAAGAAACGCCACCAGAGAAGCCCTCTCCATGGCGGCACAGCGCACGCAGTGGCCCGGCCGCCGGTGCGGCGGTGCGGGCCTGGCCACACAGCCCGCTCGGGCAAACTCCGAAGAGGTTGCACAGCCGAGCTCAGCGCGGAGAGGCACTTCACGAAAGGGCGTGCTCGGTCGATGGCCAACGAAACGGGGCCATTCACGCCACTGCGCAGCAGACGAACTAAGGGAGCTGAAGAATGGCATTTATGATTTTGTTTTCACAACTCATAAGAAGTGCTTATGCGTCCTCGGACTTTTTTGTTCTTATTGCCCTAGTCCGTTGACGCACGCCGATGGTTAAGTGGCAGGCGACCTATTGTGCCCGACCTATTGAAACGTCGGGCTCCTAAAGGTTTAGAACTTAATTGGTGAAGGCCTCAATTTCTAAAAATGTTGACCCAAACAGACGGAGTTCCGTCGAACGTGTTTGCGTTTAAAACCTGCAACGCTATACATCTATTTTTGCAGTAAGGCATCCTGTATGGGATTATTTAGAAGAATAACATGTATTATCTCTCTTTCTGCACATTTCGTGTATTTGCCTTCAGTTCTATAACGTGACCACACAGTCCTTTTTGGCATAGCCCGCTACCCGGTGTTTCACACTGCCGAACAGCGGACAAGAAAGCAAGTTCCGCAGACTCAACAGATGGCATATTTTCGGGTATCATCCTCCCGTGTTGGTCTCAAACGGTTATGTGACCTGCATACAGTCAAATTTTTTAATGACAATAAAAAATATTCCATTGCTGCCTGAAGGTTTGACAACATAAATAAAGGGCCGATCACCCTAAAGTTTTACATAATAAGCAAATGCACCCACAAATTAACTGAAATATGTTCTGCAAATATTTTCCGGCGTGTTTATCCTCGATAGGTACGTCTATAATTGATTTGGGAGAACCTTAAACAAATGTTTTATTTTGAAGCTGATTTAAATAACATATGTGTTCCTGACACATATTCAACTTCTCAAACATCTAGAAGTATGCTGCTCTTTTTTGTGATGAACAATAATTTTATGTGTCTGTGGGCTGGACGAAAACGAAGTACGCAGTGGCGCGTGGCGGAAGTATGACGATTGCGCACGCAGATTGTCAGAAAGTGACCAATTAAGTAGCTGCAATGTAGAGCAGACTACAAAATATTACTTTGTTTTATTTAAAAAAATATATAAAATATAGCAAGGGTGACGTTTATTTGCAAATTGGATTGACCGGCTTCTTGACAAGAACAAACCTGAAACGACAAGCAATGCCGAAATTGTTCACTTCGGTATACGCGCTATTTTAGGCCAGATTCGATCTGAGTACGATGGTCACGTTTTCCTGCATGAATTCGCCTCCATCACTGTGCTGAGTGTAAACAATATTTGTCCGGAAAGCAAGCGTTGTGATTGTTGCTCAGTGTTTCCATAAAAGGTAGACTGTAAGGATTTCTCCTAAAACTTCCTTGGCATTTTGCAAATATGATTGCTTTCAGCTAAGTTGCGTCGTCATCATATAAGTATATTGCAAAACATATTTTGTAAACTAGATTTCGCGATATATGTATGGCGAGAACGTTCCACTTTCATGATTTTATGCACTGTAATTAATTCCTAAGTTCAAGAGCAGAGCAAGATTCAACTTTTAATACTGCGACGCAAAGTTGTAGCGTTAACGGGCATTTTAGGCGACCTAACAAACTGATAGCGCCTATAGATTCAAGCAAAATATATGCGACTGTGTTAAAAAAAATATAGATGTTGAGCCATATATGTTAATCTAGCTTTTCTTTTACTGTTTCATTGAAATTAAATAACACAATTTTAGAATTCTACAAATGATAAGCTACATAGATACTCGTTTCACTGTTGAAATAGTGCCTATTGCCTAAAAAACGCGGACAATATAGTCTAAATGTCGCGGTTCAAACCGGTTCGAACCGTTATTTTTTGCTCCCCGGAACTGAGGAACTGAACCGAAATCCGTGAACCGGAACCGGAACCGAACCGATAAATATTTCGGTTCGACACTCTGGTTGCAACTCAGCTTTGTAGAAAGAACCAAGAACTACCTCTTTACACAATATTTCGACAAGGTAATACCTTGTGAGACTACCTAGTCGGATTCTGTCGACGATAAATATCTGTGAATGGCTGTTTGCACTTTCTTATAAGAATGTGTAGTTTTTTGGATATGGGCGCATGGTCACCGATCCGACATTTCGGTTTCTTGGGTGGACCGAACAAGGAGAGAAAAGATGAAGGAATAAATCAATCTAATTATCCTCGGTGAAGTCGATGAGCCGAGCACCCAGCCTCCTGTGGTAACTGGAGTTGTAATATTTAAAATATTTTGGAAAATACCTCTATTGATCGCCTCGTTCTTGCATGCTCAAAATGTTTATAGATCTGACTAATAATGGTTCTTGGTATGTGTTCAACTATGGAACACTTTTCCTTTGAAAACACAGAATACATATTAACTTCATTCTTATTCAACTATGACACTAGTAATTTACCGTACATGTCACGGCCATGGTCCGTGCATAGAAACCTACTTTTCTTCATTCAAGAAACGACGATTTTATGCGCTCTCACTACCTCTTCTCCAGCATTTCGAGGAAAGGAAACGGTGAAAAAAATCAAAAGAACGTATAGCTCACAAGCAAATGTATTTTTTTCCATCATAATATTCGCGATTTTTTTAATTTACACGAGGTCCACTTGTTAGACGTCTTATAGACCCAGGGACAAAGTTTTGCGGTATAGATGAAGGCGTTCGGTGTCCCTAAGGAAGGTGTATGCTTTGGAACTTTCAAAAAACTTTTCCGCCGTTCTTCGTCCCGTATTACTGGCAAATCTGTTGACTCCACCGAAGGATGCGGGATAGACAGCTCTTTAGTACACTGCCTTGCTTTCCTTTCCTGGCGACGGCATATCGTTTTTCTCCGATAAGAGTTAGCGCGAAAGGCTGACTGGTCCGGGAAGTTGTTAAAAAAGGGCGGAAACTGCACCTATAACCCAGGAAGATTGTTTAAGGCAGAGCTCGTAGCTTAGTAGATTTATTATGTTGGATTAATCAATCCTCTTTCAAAGAACAACTAACTTTTCATCGAAACTGTAGGCAATTATTGACGAAATTTTTCTGCAAGAGCCCCCAACCTTCTTTCTTTGGCGTGGAGTAAATGTGGAAAACAATAGTTCATCCTTAAAGTAATCTTCTTCTGACATATCTTCCATGCCTTCTTGACCAGGCGTTTGAATATTCAAGGAGCAGGATAAGCAGAGTGACCTGCAGCAGCAACAGCGAAGTTCCATGGTGAGCGCGGCGATGGCGGAGATTCTTGCGGCTCAGAGGAACGCTTCGGTGTAGTGGTCGGAAAGATCAAGCCTCGTCCACTTTTCGATACTGCTTTGACCGTTCTTTCTTCAAAGCCATCATAGTTTACGATGCTCGTTGGCAAATTCTGTCCAAATTATAGCGTCGCGACACGTTTGAATTGAACAGGAACTCTCAGTTGTTTCGCTCTCAATATTAGATAAGAAACCATATCAATGATATTTGACTCTGGGAGAGGCTTCTCGTCAATTATAATCTCTAACGGTGGAGTACCTATGCAATCACTGCTTTTAACAAATTCAAAAGCAATCGAATTTTTTACTATAATATGTGTGAGGATGAGGCACAGGAATCAGGGCTAGCGCTGAGCCGCATTTATTATGTAGATGACTAAGACGGCACGAATGTCCGAATGTCTATTACTTATGAAAACTCAGGTTCGTTTACTAATAGTGGCGGAACACTCGCAATTAGAACCGCGTATATTTATGATCGCGCATTGAGTATCGGGAGCTGTCCAGAATAGTCAACGCAAGGAGACTATGTGTGTTTTCTGAATTATTGTCATTTGTATTCATGGTAGAAACGAAACAGTTTCTCTTGAATATATGAAGGAACTTGTGATGAAGGTAGTCAACGAACTTTTAATTTGCATTTTATTTCTTTCTGAAAACAATGGCACGTCAACACATGACGATTTGTTTAGTCATAACATCCTACCTACACAGGTGCCTGACGTACTAAATCGCTTTTGCGATATAAACACTCGGTTGGTCGGTTTATTTATGACTTTTAACAAGGTGTTTTCCACTCTCTGTCCGATTTTGGCAGTGTTTCGAGTCATTATTGATTGCCTTTAGGTAACAAGTTCAATTCACCTAATTTATTTTCGCACAAAAGTTGGGACTTCCGGCGTAAGTAGCTGCGCAGACAACGTAAGACTACGGAGTTTTAGAACAGTGAGAGCGAACTCCTGAAATACGCAAAGTATTAAGGTCGTCTCTGTGCACCAATCCAAAACGCGATTTGGGCTCGGCGCATGCGCTGTAATGACGACACTTTTATTTTCTTGAATACGCAAAAATATAGCGTACGCTCTTCTAACTCTCGGCATTGCCTGGAGTCCGCAATATTAGGCTCCGGAAAAAAAGCCATCGGCTTAAAAATCACTCACGTTCAGTGATGTCAATTGCGAATTGAGGTTTACATTTAGTGGCTAGTGACGCCTAAATATACACAGTGCTTCTGTTAAAACAAATAAAGGTATGTTTATACAGGTTTATGCCGTGGAGCCTAGCGTTAAACTTTAGCTAGACGTTCGAGAAAGTTCTCTGGCGCATTTTAGTTTTATCTGGCCAATTTTAAAAACGACAAATTGCATGATGATTAAAGGAGTACTGCGGCGATTATTTGAGCTTCCCGAACTAACTAAAATTTTGAAATCGCTGGCCTTTACTCTTTCCGGCATGGTATTTAGTTATGGTTAAGATGAAAATAATGCAAATAATCAAGCGAGCTAAACAAACAAAGGGGACGAAGGACAAACACAAATCTTCAAACACAGCAATAGATGACTGGTGCGCGACCCAAAAAATCCGCCTGGTTCGTGAATCGAACCCGGGACCTCTCTATTTCATGTGAAGAGCTCTACCACCTGAGCTAACCAGGAGTTTAACATCAGTGGAGAAAACGGGTTTAATCAGCTGCCACCAGTCTAACACCAACAAGGGTGAACGGCAATTCACCCTTGTTGGTGTTAGACTGGTGGCAGCTGGTAAAACCCGCTTTACTATTGTGTGTGTTAAACTGGTGGCAGGGGATATAACCCGTCTGCTCTACTGACATCTAAGTCCTGGTTAGCTCAGTTGGTAGAGCGCTCCACTGGAAATGGAGGGGTCCCGGGTTCGATACGCGGACCAGGCGGATTTTTTCGCTTGCGAACCAGTAACCTATAGCTGTGTTTAGATATTTGTGCTTGTCTTTTGTCCGCTTTCCTCCCCTTCTCCATGGATTATTATTGCCATGCTATTATGTATAGCGAAATTTACAATAGTTCATGTAAAATAAAAAAAATGAAAATGACGGCAAAACCAAGGCTCAGATATTCCTACGCTTTTCCATGCCGTGACGTCAAGGGAACGGAGGCTTGCGGTCAAGCAAGTAGTATAAAAATGTACTACGCCAAGCATCTCTTTCTTGTTCCTTGCCGGAGCAGGAGCGAGGTTCAAAAGCATTCAATTGACACCATGAAACTGTTTGTAATCAGTCGGGAACAAAGTCTACAGGCCGAAGAGTGCAACCCTGCCTTCCCCTGACGTGTCTTTTTTATCGTAGCGAGTAGAACTTTCACTTCGAAAAAAAAACACGGTGAGGACCAAAATTGAAAACGCCATTACTTCGCGAAAAAATTTGTGTTGCTTCAATATTTGGGTTAATAATTTATGGATGTTTGTTGAAGTGTTTATCACATTTTCAGGTAAATCGGGGACTACGCCGAAAACGTCGGAGTACCCCTTTAAACCTTGAGACCTGAAGAAAACTTAACGATCGATTAGAAGGGACAGAAGGTGAAAACAAATTTATCTGTCGCATTCTTTTGTCCCGTCCAATTTATTATCGTTTCTTTCAAAGTCTCAGGGTTTAAATTTGATGATTATTACACACCAGCTCGCCTACACATTGACCTTTTTTATAAATTTCAGACTTAATTTTAAGAACTTCTTTTGTATGTCATATCTGTGTAAGCTGTAAGCAAATTATCATATTAAAATTGCTTAAATCCTAAGCCTATATAGTAAAATTTTGCTTATCAGTACTTGAACAAGGTTGATAATCCCAAATGTCCTTTCGAAACGTTTCTGTTCTTCCCGATTCGGCCCATTTATGATCTGTCGGTCGACCTGCTTCGTCGCATTCAAGTACTTGTCTCTTTATTTAAATATTTTTATGAAAACGAGTGTCGTTGGGTACGACAGTACACGATGATAATCCTCCCTCAGAATCAGTTCAGTTGTTTCGCCGTCGACTAGAAGAAGATGCATAAAAGCTGTTCGCCTAAAATCGCCAAACTTAAGCTCGAAACAACTTAGTAGTCCTAAGAGTGGCTCAGTACCACCGTCTCAATGGATCTGTGCTACAAGGAAAACAGTTATTCACAAAATTAAGCAAAAAATACATAAAACAGCGTCACACCTGCTTGCACATTGACGCCGAAACCAACCAAATTGAAGAAACCTAGTGTCGGCGAGTGCGTCAGCGCCCTCTATCCGCCGGTCAAGCAACTACTGAGATGAAAAAGTCTATACAATACCTGCGTCCACGTTCCGCGTTCTTAGGCGTTAGAACGCAAAACGCCGCCATTTGGTGTTTGGATCTCGCATTCGAACGCTGTCGGCGAGTGCAAGGACACAAAAGCAGCTAGCTTTTGCTTAACCCACCAGTCCTTCAAAACAGAGCACGGCGTTCTGTCGCCCTGACGCAATCTTCTTTTTCTTTCTCCCTCAGTTTCTTGGCGCATAGACTTTTTCAGGACACTAAAATAAGCCCTCATCAGTTGATCGATTTATTTTTCATATTTCTCGGTCAGAATTTGTTGTAGATGCTAATCGGCCACTTCAAAAATAGTGCAAACGACTGTTCCTTTCCGAATCGTCATGCTTCCGAGGTACCTCGTCAAGAAGCGCGATGCCGTGATTGTACTGAGGAAGATTTTAGTTCGACTGACTGTTTGGAAAGGTTCACAAGTCTGACGAGTTCATATATCACATTCAGCGGTTCAACTCCAGCATGATCAGTTCCACCAATAGTTTTGCGGGTTCGTTTCTTAATTTTTTTTAAACTTTATTTTTGTGGCTTTAATTTTGAGGCCCCCTTTAGCGATTTCATTTTCTCAATTTGTCCGTTTTTCTACCAGTTTTAGAAGTTTCATTTGAAATTTCCACTTCGCCAACTCATGCACAGTTAGAATTTGGAATAGTCAGCTGAGATTCATTCGGGTTTTCTTTTAACTACATAGCTTTAAAGGTAACTGCAAACCAAGAAAAAGTTTTTTTTTAACAGCCTAATTGAGTCAAGCATGTCTGGAAACATTTTTTTCCACGAAAGAAACAAAATTGTAAAGCAATATTTATCGCACGAGACTGATTTTATACTCTGTTTTAGCTTATGATGTACCGCAGGAAAGGCTACAAGCGCGAGCTTCTTGCTCTAGGGCTCATCTCGGCGGCACAAGCTCTCGTGTGTTAAGAGTAGCTCCCAACGCTATGAGCTCGCGCTTCTAGCGTTGTCTGCGGTACAACATAAGGTGAAACGGAGTATAGTTTGCGGATATTTCGTCCATTTTATATCGCGCGCCACAAAGTGGGTACTATCGGCCACGGAGTGGCTGCTACACGTCACGTAGCGACGTCCAATACCAACTCTTTTCATTGGCAAAGAGTTTGATTCACAGCTTACGTCTTCGCTGTTAAACCTTTGTTATATGTTGCAATTTCCTTTTGAGCCGCATATTTTTACGTTTAAAGAATAATTCATGTAATTAGTGTCATAAGTCTTTGTAAAAGGTTTACAAGATGGGCACTTCCGTTTGGATTCATACCATAAAAAGCAAAAGCTTCGCAAATCTTTTCATGGTCGCCAAAGTTTTGCTCCCGCCTTTCTCACCCGCCTCGATAGTCGTTTCGCCGATGTGATCAGTGTTTCGTGTTGACCCAGGTGCTTGAGTCAGACTTCCTGAAGTGAAGTAGTATGTGTTTAGCAGCTGTCAGTGTTGGGAAGCGACGCTGGGCTTTGGCTTTCACAGCGCAAATTGTTCCTTTCGTTTTACTGTTTGCTTTCTTAGTTTCATTTTTTCTTGCACGTGCTAATGCAGTTTTTTGGAGATGTCAGCTTCTTTAAAGCGGCAGCGTTGCTCTGTAAAGTGGTTCGAAATGAGTGATCGCGGCAGCGAGTCTTCCAGCAGCCATATCGCCCTGAGAGGAATGCTATTTGGCAGGAGGCAATCGGGCGTTCGCTTGGCAACAAACTTCCAGGTATGTTCTCCCGTCATTTCGCTCCGGAGGCCTTCGAGATTCGCACTGGGTGTACCGAACGCATGCCACTGAGACAACTGTTACGTGAAAAAATTTGCACAGCAAGGTTATTACGTAACAGATGTCCGCAGAAGCCTTCGGACATTTGAATTCTGCGGTAGCCGACAGATTGTTTTTCTCGGCTTCCGCACCATCTTACGTAAAGTTGTTTTGAATTGAATGTGTTCTGTTATCGTAAATCTTGGGTTGTGATTGCGCCTTTGTAGATCGTCTTATTCGTGTCGCTGGAGAGACTCAAACGACGGGCATTGCAAAATCATTTGCACATTCCACACACCTCGTAAAAGCAATCCCCCAGTCACCTTGCGAAAAGGGCAATACACGGAGTCCGCACCATCCTGACTTCCCAGTCTTTTACCTGCTTTAGAGCAGTTTGTATCTGCTAGTAGGTATGCCTACTGAAACTGCAACTTGAAACAAGGGGCAGTGCCAGAGAGCAAAGAGGCAAAGTTTGGAAAGCTTGTACGCCTTCCACAACTTCTGAACTGTCAAGTAATTGTAACATAAGATATGGAACAACGCCTCTTCCCAAAATAAAAAAGCCCCATGTTTATTACGTAAAAATGGTCTCAGTTCATGCATTTGTTGGCCGGTAGGAAATCTTGCCCAAATTTATTCAAAGCGCATGATGAGCACAAGTAACTCGCTTGAGATTTGCAAGAAAATATCGGTGCGACTTGCTTCCCCTGAAAATCTGTATAACCGGTCATTTGCAGGACCGAATTATCTACTGGAGCTGTGTGCGTCGTTGTGGAAACAGGTCGCTGTGCTAAAGCAGTCCAACAACACGAAGAATTAAAAACCTCCGATTTCTAAAATAAAATTCATGGCTTTTTGCCGCATTGTCCGTAGCCATGTCCTTAAATATTTTTAACAAACAATTTTTTCTTGATGGCGTGAGCGCGGTTTTAGCTATTAAAAATAGCGTGAAACTAGGTATCATCAGGATGTCAAACCGGAACCCAACTGAACCGAAAACCGGAACCGAACCGTTGTTTTTAGCAGAACCGGAACTGAACCAAACCGAAATCTTCGCCGCCATCTTGGAACTAAACGGGAACCGAACCGAAAAAAATATAACGGTAACCGGTTCAAAACGTTTCAGGGTAATATTTTTTTTTTTTTGTTAGTATCACAAAATGAATATATTGGAATAAAAAATTGATCAAATAGTCATATACAGAATTGCAATATGTGATAAATTTTAGGTTTTCGTGGCGCTTTTGTATTGGCACTATGAGTAACCATGTATCACTTTGTCACGTGACGTCATGGTGTCAATGCATGCTGTCGAGTAATGTCACGTGACCCCGTGACGTCACATGACTCATTGCGTCAAATCGATTTAATTTGAGGAAGTCACTAGATGTATTAACCTTGCTGACAGCAACGTCACATGACATCACGATTTTGCACTGAGAGTCACGTGACACCATGACGTAAGCGATTTTCATAACCCCGAGTAGAATGCTCGGCTTCATGATAGCCGGCATCACCAAACGCTCGGGTAACGGCTCATGTTCAATCAAATAAGATACTACCATATCTCCAACAATATCTGAAGCTTAGCCCAAGCTTTTGGTTTCCAAACCCTAGCGCATGACTATGATGAACACTGACGGCATATAATTACCGTCAGGTCACGTGGTCAATTGTTCAAATTGCGAGTTGAGGAGGGGATCGACAGCTGTCTATTTCCTTTATTTTTTCTGCATCTGCTATTGCGCAGAGGGAAAGCTAACGGATGTTTTCGCAAGCTATCAACGTCAAGGGTTACTTCTTAAGAGTATTTACTGCAAGTACATAAAAATGTTGCACGATTAATCTTGCATCATTGAGGCACCCAAACATTTTTTCATTGTTGCTGAATTGCCCCCGAAAGATGTCCCTGAGAATGAAAGTATCGAAATGACTAAATGCGACTTATTAATATAAATTTACATAGAACTACATGTCTGTATTGTAGAGATTACTGAAGAAAGAATAACCTAGTGGCTTTAGAGGGCCAGCCGATCGTTGGCTGTCGCTCTGAGGCTCACGCGAGCGTCGTTCTCAAGTTATTGCCAAAGGTTCGACCACCTCTATATTTTGCTTAAAGAAACCGTAAAAAGACTTTCATACACTCACTAAATACTACTTAGAACCACTCCCTAACGTTAATAATTGAATAAACTTGGCTTTGCTCTTCTTCCAGGCAATGGTAGTCGCCAAAAAAATTAGAGAAATGTGAGAATCGTTCATCCCCTCAACTCGGATCCAGAAGCGGCCACGTGATCCTATGCCGCCCACATTAATCATACCTTCGCGCTAGGGTTCGAAAGGAAGAAAACGCGTGCTGAGCTCCAGGCAATATTAGAGTTCGGCTATTCTCATCACCGCAGTGGTTGGACACGAGCCACTACCCAAGAGTCCGCCGAGGCATTGATTGTTACGAGCCGAAGTAGACTACTCACGCAGCTCTCGTGTCCAATCCATCAGCCGCGCTCGACTGTCGTCATGCGGGTGGTTTTGATCCCACAATTGCGACATCAATCTTTGCGAAGGCAAGACTTAAAGAAATAGTCTAAATTTATCCTCACAATTTCACCGCGACAAAGAAGCTTCTGAACCAGTGGCGGCCTGTGCGAGTATACTTGGGCCAGACTAAGACCAGTACGCCACTGAAAAGTCATGAACATTCCAACCCGATATCGTTTTATGACCCCTTTAAACTTCACAAGGTGCAAAATAAAAGTAATTGAGGGTTTCTGTTAAGAAGTAACAAATAAAATTGTCGAATTAGCACACCCAAACGAAACAGGCAATTCCTCAGGAATACAAAAATTATCTTAAGGAACCACAAAAAAGTGTGCTTGTGTTTGTTTGTGTGTGTATGAATGGGGGGGTAGTTATAAAACCTTACTGTGTTGTAAAGGTTCCTCTTCCCCGCATCTTCGGTGCAGACAAAAAAGCGTGGCCGCGGAAATTACTTTTTTGCAAAAGCACTCTTGCCAACAAGCATGTTTTTGTCGTGCCAGACTCTCGCGCCGTTCCTCACGACGGTGCACTAAAAATAATATCACGTTATTTTAAATACCTGGTTTCAGGCACGTAGCCAGGATTTTCATTCGGGGGGGGGGGGGGGGGGGGCACGCCCATGACAAAACGCTGTATGAGGGGGAGGGGGGAGAGGAGGTCCCAGGTGTTCTGGAAAGCTATGGCACCATACGAGTTAATGCTGTCTTCAAGGCACCCTAAGAGGCGTACTTGAGGTAAAGCAAAATATGGTCCTTGATGTCAATCGAGAAAGCCTGGTATTGGTTGGCACTGGGTTCTTGTAAGAAGCTGATGACTTCATATGAGTTTTTTTACCAAAAAGGAGTCATCAATTTTTAATAAATTAAGTCTTCTTTCAAAATATATAGCCAAAGATATTTGCCAGGTATCTCTTTCTGATACAATAACGCGCAAGGGACACTCAACCTTGTGTGTCTTAGCGCTGAAAAATATTTCTAAACTAAGCTGTTTACTTTTTTTAAAATAGAACACCTCAGCACTTCCCCAAAGCAACTTTCTTGATTTGCTCAGGTTTTACTTCAGGTCTACCTTTGCGTCCTGGAACGGTAACGCCTACCTTCAAATAATAGAGTCTGAATCAGATCCTGCATTGCGCCAATTCTCAGTGATTTATTCTTAGCACACCACGACAGACTGCTTCAAAAGAGCTTAGATTCCTCGACTGTGGTAAAGGTTTTTAGCTATGTTGATGACTATTTAATACTCCTGGACACCAACGAAAAAGACCTTCCGATTCATGTGCCCAATGTGCTCGTCAAGTTTAAAACATGTTTAAACCCTTTGTAGATCACACACGAGCTACCAGAGCTAGGATCTTTAAGATTTATGGACCTAAGACTGTCCCTTCAGTCCCGTCACGTCTGTTGGTCGTATGAGCCGAGAGGAAAGAAACCACTTCCCAATTATAATTCGGCGCATTCTAAATTGGTAAAGAGAGGAGTAGTTAATCAGTGCTTAAAAAACTCTATTTTCAAGTCCTGCCCGCATGCAGGCCCAAGAAGCTTCGCAGGTCAAGTATCTAGGATACTAAGTGCCGGATATCCTTCACATCTAATAACTTCAGTCGCCGAAAGCCTCCTTAAACAGAATAAGAAAGGTCAAATCACATCCCGCAAGCCACACGACAGATACAGTAACCAAAGACCGGTAGTCATCACCTCTATTCATAACATTTCTCATAACCTGAAGAAGATTGGGAATCGTGCAAATATCGATGTAGTCTTTTCCGCCCCCATCAAGCACTCAGGCCTATGTAAAAAAGTTAACGCCACACCAAAAACTAATACCGGCTGCACTAAAAAGCATATAACCCAATACATACCTCGCTCAGAAGGAGTGATTTATTCCTTTCCCCTTTCATGCGGCAGAGTAGATAGGACAAACTGGAAGATGCATAATTGACAGATTAAGGGAATATAAAAACAACACGCGATTACCAAACTCAGGACTTTTGGGCATTCACTGCCGTGACTGTGGGTGCACTGTGGACTTCGAAAATAGCGCAGTAATTGGAAAGAACCATCACCAATTAACACGTGAAATAATAGAGGCAGCTAACATCATACAAAGGAGTGACACATGCGTTAGTGGTCCATCCATAACGCTTACTGAAAAATAATTGTTATTTCTTTACTCTCGAAGGTAATGTGCGATACACGTTGCTGTTTGTTCTGTACAAAAATACATGACAAATTAATACGGGTAAAAGAAAAAGAAAGAAGACGAAAATACATTTTTAGTTGTAAGTCAGCGCGACGTGAGTGACCGTTTTTCTGGTGTGCGTGCATTTTCAGTGTGAATGAGTTTACTTTTGCGCTTCTCCTACAGTATGAGTATCCAACTCGCCCAAGCATCCATTCTTAGATGAAAGGGATTCTACCCAAACTTTCATGACATTTTGAACATTTTATTGCTTTTAGCTTAGTTGTTTCTTTTTTCTATATATATTAGAAAACGTATTTCGTAAACCATATTTCATAATATATATGGCCACGATGTGCCCATTTCATGATTTTATGTTCGGTAAGTAATTACTTGGTTGAAGGACACAATCACAATTTAACTTTTTATACTGGGACACAAAGTTGTAGCAATCACGGGCATTTTATGCGACCTACAACACATCGTGACAACATTTTATACCGCGAAAATAGATCAGCTTCAACTTTATCATTTTACTTAAACACGAAGAAAGGACAGGAAAATGCAGTATAGATCTAAATTTCAAGCTGATCTATTTACAGGTATGTACCAACACGCTGAGCTCTTTCTCGTTGTACTTAAACATTTTGATTCAGGTAAAATATGTGTGACTGGTAAACAAAGGGATGTTGAGTCGTATGAACACAACGTTTTGTGCGTTAATGTAGACTTTCTTCTACTGTTGCGTCGAAATTAAATAACTGAATTTCATATTTTTGGTACCTGAAAACGAAAGTGAATTGCGCGGACGATGGAGGAAACTATATGGTTAGTCGTTTATCGCCGTAAATAGTCTCTATTGCCAGGGCAACGCGGAAAACATCTCAATTTAGCGGTTCAAACCGGTTCGAACAATTATTTTTCGTTCCCCGGACCTGAACCGGAACCGAACCGAAATCCGGGAACCCGAACCGGAACCTAACGGATAACAATTTCGGTTCGGCACTCTGGGTATCACTCTATAATTTTTTGAAAACTGAGCTTTTTTATGAAACACTTTAACAATATTTTTTCTTAAATCTGCACGGTTTTCGATTTGCAATGTGGTTGGGCTTGTGCAGTTTTGCTTAATTTAAATATGTTTTTTTAAACATATTTTTTATTAAATTTTAGCATTTTTCATGTTCTATTAAAAATATCAAAATGCTCCGGGAGCTTAATAGAACTTTTTACCGGCTGCCCTGCAGGTACATGATCTATAAGAAATGTTCAAGCCACTCAATTAAATATCTCGCAGTAAAAAAATCCAGACTTTACCAAAAAGTCCGTTTTGACGCGTAAACAGCCGTTTATTTCACCATGAAGTGGTACAAGTAAAAATACAAAATATGATGGGTTTGGAAGAACAATCGATTGTCTTTTGGTTCTGAAAGGTTAATAAACGTAATTTTTGTTCAAAGCGAGAAAAACAATTTTTGAAGTTGAACTCTCGCACCACAACCCGGCGTCGCTTCTTAACGCCTCTTCGCCGCACAGCACGCCACCGGCGACGATAGCTGACACGATTAGGTCCAAAGAAAGAACGAAGTTTATTGCCTCTTCCCCTTGCCCGTCTTTTCAGCTGCAAGGGAAGAAACGGCGGGCACCGTGTTGATAATCGGAGGGGCCGCCAGTGCGTAGCCATTGCTGGCCCGTTGTGCCCTTTGTATCAGAGGTCGGCTAATCACACTACGAAACGCGATGCCTAATCGAGGGGTGGCATCAGATGACGTGGAGTTCTCAGTGCGTCAGGTGACGTGGACTTATTTATAAGCGTATCTTCTCCATGTGAAGATATATTTATGAAAAGGTGGAACATTTTTACCTAAAAAACACAAGGTACCCTAGTGAAAAAAGTCATTTGTATAAGAAATTTCTCATGTCCAATAAACACATATGAATCATACAAGATATATGAGAACATATGAGAACCATATGAGAACTACATAAGAACTATATAAGAACTATATAAGATATATAAGAACCGTATAAGAAAATTATAAGAAACTTCTCAGAAGTTTCTTATATGGTGCTTGCGTGTTCTTATATATCCTGTATAGTTCTTATATAGTTCTTATTTGGTTCTTATATAGTTCTTATATGTTCTTATATATCTTGTATGATTCATATGTGTTTATTGGACGCGAGAAATTTCTCATATATATAAGAATTTTCAATAGGGTAGCTATGTGATAAACATCCTGAATATTGGCTTGAAGCAATTTAAAAACAAGGAATATGTACGAATTTTAGCTTTTTGGATAGTTTTGTTACAAACTATCCCGTTTCTGCAGGTGACTGTAAAAAAGTTTATTGACAGCCCTGTAGGTATACTACACAAAAGAAAAATAAAGGTTTCAGGCTGTACAACTCTTGCAGAAAAACAACTAAATTTGCGCAAAATTGCGTTTTTCCTTTTCAAGAGCCGTATTCTGCCTTGAGGTGGCCCGAAGAAAAATACGAAACATGTTTACTTTCACAGAAGAGTTTATTGCCTTTTGTTCTTGAAAGTTTAAACAAAAACATTTTGTTCTAAATACGGGAAAAAAACATTTTGAAGTTGAGCTCTGGCGCCGCAACCTGGCGTCGTTTCTTGCGCCTCTTCTCTGCACAGCACGCTACCGTCGAGCCTGGCAAAGCGTGCGACGGTGTCACGGTTTGCGCACGCAGGTAGACAGCAGGACTTCAAGTTATTGGGTACATCATGGTGGGAAGAAGCTTTTTCCACTTTTGTTTTGTGGATTTTCCTATTTCAACTGCTTTGCGCAGCGGTGTCCTCCTGTGGTCTTCCACTGACTTGATATCAGCAGATGCTTAGCGCTGCCGGGTCGGAGCATCCACTAATAAGCTTGCTGTTTCTTACGTACACATCGCAATCACTCTCTGTTGTCAACGTCAGGACACTATTTAAACAACAACACAAAAGCCCAGTGAACGGGTAATCTCAAACGGCGAGGCGATGTGGTGTTAACGAATGCGCACCGTTGGAGGCTCACGCCTTGATTGTGTTTAAATCGGCTTTGAAACGGCGAATTCCTGCGTCGCTGAATAGTTCCTCTTTTAACCGCAGTATGCGTGACGGCTAGATATCGCGGCGATATTATCGCGTTTCACTTTAGGAGAGGTCCACGTCAGCTGATTCCGCCCGTCGATTAGGCATCGGGTTTCGGAGTGTGAGGAGCCGCCCTCGGATCCAGAGGGGACAACGGTCGTGCTAAGGCTACGCACTGGTGGCACCTCCGATTATCAACACGATGCCCGCCGTTTCTTCCCTTGCAGCTAAAAAGACGGACAAGGGGAAGCGGCAGTAAAGTCCATTCTATCTTTGGACCTAATCATGTCAGCTATCGTCGCCGGTGGAGTGCTGTGCGGCAAAGAGGCGTAAAAAAGCGACGCCGGGTTGTGGTGCGAGAGTTCCACTTCAAAATTTGTTTTCTCGTTTTAAACAAAAATTACTTTTCATAACCTTTCGGAACAAAAAGACAATTGATTGGTCTTCCAAACCCACCGTATTTTGTATTTTTACCTGGAACACCTCCGGGTGAAATAAAGGGCTCTTTATGCGTCGAAACGCACTTTTTGGCAGCTTCAGGATTTTTTTTATTGCGAGATGATAAATCGAGCGGTTTAAACATTTTTTTTATGGATTATATATCTGAAAGGCAGCCGGTAAAAAGTTATGTAAGGTCCCCGGAGCAATGACATATTTTTAATAAACTCCAAAAATGATAAAATTTGGAAAAAATTTGTGTTTAAAAAAAAGTATTTAAATTGAACAAAACTGGTCAAGCCCAACAACATTACAAGTTGAAAGCGGTGCACATTTAAGAAAAACATATTGTTGGGTATGTTACGTAGTAACCACGTGATCAGTCGTCACGGAACGTTACTATAAAAGAGACGACTTCCAAATAAAGATTGGTTTTTGCATCCTCGGCACCGATCTGTTCACTTGCATGAAACAGAACATTTGGCGACGAGGGTGGGATTATCGACAATCACACGCTTGATAACCGCCGCAGGAAGATAACCACGGCACACGACAACTGCAAATCAAAACGCAGCCTCTGCGAGGCGTGCGACGGACGACACAGCGAGAAAACGGCATCAAGGAGAGCCCTTGGGTTCGGCGGCATAAGAAAAGGAGCGCCGGCGAGTGTCTATCGCGGAATGGCATGGAAGTTATCGCCGGAGCTGCGGGATCCACCAACGACTCCGCGGAGCTGCAAGCTTGAGAACAAGAAGGAAGGGGCACGACAGCAACATCCCTGATAAGTCATGTTTGTTGATCATGTATCAAGCTAGCCAAGGGAAGAGGTTAGGAAGCATGACAGATTTCAACCCGAAGGTGGACAATGTTCGGTCGTGGTTCAAACGTTTTGAAAATTACGTGGCCAAAAATGAAGTTGCAGCGGATAAGAAGCTTTAGCTGTTTCTAAATGTAATGGGCTCGCATGCGTATAAAGAGTTGAAGAAAATCATAGTGCCAGCTCTGCCTACGCAGAAGACGTTTGAATAAATTAAGCAGCTTTTGGAAGGTCACTTCAGTCCGGCACACTCTATAATCGCAGAGCGTTGTCAGTTTAACCGACGCGTTCGATAAGAAAATGAAGGCGTCAAAGTCTTTATCACGGAAATAAAACACATGGCAAGAGATTGCAATTTTAGAAACCTCCTCAAAGACGCTCTGAGCCATAGATTTTTGGCAGGCCTGCGGGACCAGGAGACACAAAGGCTCTTGTTTGCAACTGAAGCACTGACCTTCGAGCTAGCGTGCAAAATGGCGCTAGACAAAGAACTGGCTACCAAGCAAGCAAAGCAGATGCACGAGTTGGACTCGTCGAACTGCAGCGTCAATGTAATTCGCGTCGGAAATGGGCGTGATGAGCGCACTAGTTCCAGAACAGAGGCCCCGCGGAAAGGAAGACGGTATGAGCAACAGAAATATGTCTGTCGTCATTGCGGTAAAGGAAAAAAGGCCACTTGCAAGCGGTATGTCGAGACAAAAAGGAGCGGCATGACGTCAAGTGCGTCCCCGTACAAAAATGTCAGATATGGCCCTGATATACTTTATATACGGGCAGATATGATAATATAAGTAGTCAGATAGGGAATATATGGGAGCAAATATGCCCCGATATCACCATATAAGCGGGCAAATACTGCCAGATGCGGCCGTATAAGTGCGTAAATACGGCCTTATTTTGCCATATACGCATGCAAATACTGCCCCTGATAATGATATATGGGCCCGTTTCGGTCGTGCAAGCAATAAGTCATATGTACTCGCCAAGACAAGTTGATTGATCTATATTGCATGAGTCTCATATAATTTGTTAATTATTGTTAACATCGTTAAAGTGAAGTTATTCCAGGTATTTGGACCAATTAACCAATTGCACATTTTTAAGATTCAAAGACAAATGAAATTTGGTTGTATGTTTGACGTGTGACATTGTGACGAAGTGCATAAGATCGGAAAGCGAGTTAATCAAATAATGGATTTGAGATCGCAGCTCATAGGCGCCCGTTTCCGAGTTTAGCGGTGTCGGCGTCGCCATCGAGTAACCACCCCGCTAAATTTAGCGAGGAATTGAATTGGAACTTATGTCACTTGACGTCAATTTCCTGCTAAATCTAGCAGTGAAACTAATTTTTTTTCGTGTTTCCCCGCTAAATTGAGCGGGGAAACACGAACCGTTAGCTTACTGAAGTAGCGAGAAATTGGATTGGTACTTATGTCACTTGACGTCAATTTTCTCGCTAAATCTAGCAGTGAAACTAATTTTGTTCGTGTTTCCCCGCTAAATTGAGCGGAGAAACACGAACCGTTAGCTTACTGAAGATGCAAGACGCTACTTCGTCGTCCCGAATCCTTTTTCCTTCGAACGCCTACGAAGCCGTTGCGCCCTACGCAGCATTTTTCAAAAACCTTACGCGCAGCATCGTAACCATCCGCTTGCGAGCGTCTGCGATTCATCGTGTGTTGAAAGTGGTGTCTTTTTTGTGCAACTCTTTCGTAAAAATATTTGAAATTTAAAAACGCGAACCTAAGAGTGTACTCATAATTTTAAATTTATTGGTAAAAAATATATATATACATATTTATTTATTTATTTACTTGTGGACATAGTGCGCAAAAAAAATAGTCGCGCTTATTTTAAATTGTGATGTGGGTTATACTGCGTAAAACATAGTATCTTCAAACTCGCATCGTTTTCGGTCACTTTCGAGCTAGACAGTTTGGAAGTTCAGAATTCAGAGAGCTCTATGTTCACTCGGTATTGACAGCAGGGTAGACGCTATGCATGTTTTAGGCCAATCATGTCTCCGGTTAGGCTCACGTGACTACAGTCTAGAAACTGGTGATGAAGCAGAACGCAGCACCTGCCTGGATCCCAAGGCCACACATAGCATTCACTGCACTATCAGCCTTGGGTACACGTGACAAATCCGCACGTTGATGCCCCATTAGATAAGCCTATTGTTTGTGCACTCCCGTTTTGGCCTGTCCTTCTCTCCTTTTCTCTCTCTCCCTAAGCTGAAAGCGTGATAGAATGTGCGTGGTCACGTGGTTTGACGGATGCGGATCCATGCAGTTTGGTGTTGTTTGCGCCCGCGTGGCTGCTGCGAATTTCTGCTTCTGCAAGCGATTTCAAAGAAGCCCAAGAATTTTTTGCGATGCGTTTAGTGCTCGTTTCTAAAAGTGACAGGTTGTGCTACATCGTGTTGATTCTTCACGGACACCTTCCTTCTCGTTTTTGTGTTTGAGTGGTGATTCCGTCGTGGCCGTGTCGACATCTATCTGGGATCACCTTTCAAGTCCCGTCTTGTCAACGTAAGTGCGCTGCAACCTACTTCGCGACAATATATCGTTTTCCTAAAGGTACTCTTCCAGATTACCTCTAGAATTAGGCCGTGTCTATCTCCTGGCAGCCGGGAGAATAATTGTGCAGAATGTTTCGGTATTGGCACGATTGCGCTACAAGCAGAAAGTTACGATATGCCGCGGACAAAGTTTTGACGTGTCGCCAAAAGAACACTAACAAAGAATCTTAATTGCGCGTTCTAAGATTTGACGAGCGGCTTTACGAGTCGCTTGTAGAAAGATTGTTACGATTTTGCGAAATACTGGTAAACAACGCTAGGTTACCGTCATAATCTAAACCCTGAGATAAGGATAAATCAAATAACGTGCAACTTCCATTGACTCAGGGTTTCATATTATGATGTTTCCTAACCGGCTTGCCTACATACCTTTGCTCCTTGCAAAGGTTACCGTCTCGCAGACGGCACAAACCGATCCCCTGACGGCCGGGCTCGCGGCGCGACAATCGCTCGAAGCGGGGAAACGGCGTTATGTAACGAAAGACGAAGGCCATCTACACCACGAATGGGCAAAAGCCGATGCAAAGGCGTGCGCGAACGTAAACAACGGTAGAAAAGTGCAGTTGCTCGCCGCTATGAGATGCGTGCCGCAAACTCGGTAATCCGCGGGCGTATCCCTCTCCTGCCGCTCATACTTTCTCTAACTTGACGGACACTGTCTCGCGGTTCATGCCGACGAAACGATCGGACGATCGTCGGGATACCGGGTAATTGCTACAGCCGAGCGCGGCAGAGTTTACCATTGCTCTCGCTATGCCGGGTCGAAGAGTCAACCACCAGCATGGTGGACACCGGTGTTCGACGTCATGATGTTACGTACGTGCAATGCCTAAATACCGGGTGTTATTTTTTTATTCTTGCAGATTTGTTTTAAAAGAAGCCATGAAAACTACACTTATGCGGTTTGTGCGAGTGAGTTATACGCCCAGGGGGACAATCGTAGTTTTCTAATCTTTGCGATAAGTCGGCTAATTAATTAAAATTCACTAATTTACTTTTAGTTAGTGGAAATAGACATGTGGTTTCAATAGACCGATGTCACCAAGCGAACTGCGCAGGCGCGCGCATTCCGGAAGTGGTGCCGCCGCCATGCTACTTGTAGTCATCCCTCTCCGGCTTCCCGGCTACATAGGCCTGCGCGTACATCGTAGATTATCGTTTGGAACGCCCCGGTATCAGCTTGGATTCTCCTGCGATTCTGTACTTCATAAAATTGTGTTGGTTGTGATGTCTTATTTTGTCAGCAAGCGCAGAAAAGCAGTTCCAGTCGTCTTATCGCTTTAGGATCGCTTTGTCGTCTGCTTCGGCGTCGTCTGCTCCTTCGTCTTCGTGAACGCGTGAGCACACTGCCGTTCACGCAGTAACCCCACTGCGGCCGCAGGAAAAACACAACGACGCCACTACTCGAG
This sequence comes from Ixodes ricinus, assembly GCA_037355805.1. NCBI lineage: Eukaryota > Metazoa > Arthropoda > Arachnida > Ixodida > Ixodidae > Ixodes > Ixodes ricinus. Next base: position 47,662 of record JAZHYW010012671.1, on the reverse strand, counting down.
CTTTCCGGCTGCTCGGATGTCTCAATTAACTTGGAAACTGAACATCTAGTTGAATGGCAAAGAACAAAAAAATTCGAGGGACCATCGGCTTTGTGTAGCACCGTGGAAAAGCGTCAAATGTGTTGGTGAAAAACTGAGCTTGGTAGTGTTCAGTCTTGTGCATAACGTTTAATCAACAATAAAGTAAGAGGAGCTAAATAGACTTTCTCGGTGAGCGATAGTTTTCTAAAAGTTGTTTCATTCTGGTTGACAGCCTGTGCGACAGGGTACAGATGAACTGCGGGGAGAAGCCGGCACACAGAGAAGAAATAATCCACAGAAAGGCCATGCCTGATGCGCCGTAACAATTGTCATCTCTCAAAAAGAAGCAACCATGCAAGATACCTGAAAATTTGGGTTGGAGATGATTTTTCGTGTACAGTTTCTATTCAGTTTCGTTTTGTTTGCGCAAGCTCCGAACGCTAAGAGTCGCCCGACGTTGGAAGCTTTTTCTGGATCAGTAGCGCCAGTTTAATAGACCACCACAAAATAGGTTAGGCTCGTTTGTTACATTTCTGCCGGTAAGTGTTGCACTTCTAAATTGCATTATGTGGTGTTTTTTACGTTTTGTATGAAAAAAAAATGAAAACCGCTTCCGAAAAAAGTTGTTTTATTTCAAATAATGCATATCAAGAATCGCTGTTTTTTTTGTGATTGTCCTGATCTTTTGAAGCACAGTTGTGCTTAAAACATGTCGTCACATTAACAATTATAACCACCAAAATTAATTCAGCAAAAAGTGTATTCAAAACGGCCTCACCAAACTTAGTGGAGATAGACCAACGGATAGACCGCTACGGAGCGAATGCTGAGAGAGATTCCAACGTACGGAACACTTCGGCACGCTGTGTGTCTCGTGCCCTGTAAATGTAATCTTACAATTTTTAGCTGACGTGCAATAGGTGGATATTAATTATGAGGCAAATCGCGGAACAAATGGAAAAACGCTATTTTTTCTTCCGCTCTGTCCGGCTCTGTTTACCTTTCTTTGCCGTACTGCTTTCTTTCGGGAAGACATAATATCCGAGGCCTTTTTGCCTGGTGCTGTTATTGTAGCACCGTGGCATACAACGGGTGAAGCCACCCATTGAAAACCATGAGTAAACACCCGGCTAAACGTCTCGCGCTAACCCAAAAATTTCCAAACGCCAGGCGGGCGTACAATGCGCATTGACAGCAGGAAAACTGGGGAGAACTACAGGTACCAGCATGCACTGCGGCAGCGGTGGCGTCGCGCAACTCCTGGTGAGATCGGTCTATTAGAAACTTGCTGAGCGTCGTCCAAAACCCATAAATCATTAGTTTTAGAAAGACTTTGAGCGCGTGTGAAGCGCAGTAGTGCGCTGAAGTTACCACTCGTGGAGCAGGTAGAAGCCTGTGGCTAGATAATAGACGGAAAAATTGCGCGGGCGCCTGACCGAAACCACTAGCTTTGTACCTGCTCCACGAGTGGTAACTTTCTCACGCGCTGAAAGTCTTTCTGAAAATGACTGATTTAGGGAATTTGGACGACGTTCAGCAAGTTTCTAATTGGACCCATATGTCTATTTTCACTAATTTAAAAAAAGTGGTGAATTTCAAGTCATTAGCCGACTTATTGCAAAGATTAGCCACCCACATAATGTCCCTCTGGGCGGATAACTCACTCGAACAAACCGCATAAGTGTAGGTTTCATGGCTTTTTTATAAACAAATCTACAAGAATAAAAAAGAACTGTATATCAAGGTTATCAGGGTCTTGATATCTCCATAACAGGACCCTGATACTTTAATATAAAAAATTGGGCAGATCTGGCTTGATAAGGCTTATATAAACTGATTTACTTGATATCGCCAGATCTGCCCAATTTTTTATATAACCGTATCTATTTTCTTTTAATATAAGTTCAGATATGCCATTTTCGTAAGGGTCGACACCACGGATGACGAGGCAGACGATGTGAATTGTCACATGGTGTGGTATGCACATCAATCATCCGCTGGGTATAGTGCATTGTTGTAAATTGAAGAGAAAATGGTTACCATGGTAATTGATACGGGAGCAGTGGTATCACTTATGCCAGAAAGTTTGTACAAGCACTACTTTCCTCATATAAGGTGCGAAAAAGCTGACTTACGCCTCCGAACGTATTCGGGAGAAAAACTGAAGATTCACGGAAAAGTAAATGTCAATGTGAGCAAAAAGGAGGGTGTTGCAACTTTGCCTTTGGTCATCGTTCAAGATCAGGAACAGGAATGCCCGCCTTTATGGGCAGGGATTGGTTGGAGAAACTGAAGATAGGCTGGAAGACAGTATGCTGTCTGTCGACAAGGCAAGGTGTAGTTGAGCGAGTGGAAACTCTGCGCAAGAAGTTTTCAGAAGTGTTCACAAGCACACCAGGGATAGTGAAGAAGTTTGAAGCGCACATCCTTTTTAAGGGGGCCCCAAGCCAGTCTTCGCTAAAGCCAAACCGATTCCTTGTGCTGTCAAAGAGGCAGTAGGGAAAAAGCTAGAGAAGCTGGAAGAAGGCGGAGTCGTAAAAAGAGTAACGAAAAGTGATTGGGCCACACCTCTGGTTGTTGTTCAAAAGAGTAGCGGAACGGAATTGCGATTATGTGGCGATTACAAGATTACCGTCAGTCCTGTTGTGAAGGCAGACCAATACCCCCTGCCTTTGCCAGAGGACCTGTACACCCTGTTGGCCGGAGGAAAGGTTTTCTGCGTACTTGATCTGTCACAGGCCTATAAACAAGTACCTCTATCCGAGGACTCTAAATCATTACAAACGGTGAACACGCACCTTGGGCTGTTCCAGTATCAGAGGCTGCCGTTCGGACTTTCGAACGCTCCGGTGATCTTCCACTCCTAAATGGATGAAGTTCTAAAAGGTATCCCGAATGCGGGCTGCTATAATAATGACGTGATTATAGTAGCCGAAGACATCGATGAGTGTGAAAAAACCCTGGGAAAAGTGTTGGAGTGGCTGGCACAGTACAGCCTCATGGTGAAAGAACAGAAATGCCAGTTTTTCAAGAACGCCGTTGTCTACCTCAGACATAAAGTGACAGCGGATGGTATTTATCCGACAGAGACAAAAATCAAAGCGATTGTGCAGGCGCCTACGCCAGGATATGTGACTGAGCTAAGGGTCTTTTTAGATCTGCTCAACTGTGATGCAAAGTTTATCAAGGATCTGGCTGCAGTCGCCGCACCATTTTAGGAACTGCTCAAGAATGACAAGGGATAGACATGGACACAAGAATGCTCCCGAGCGTTCATGACAGACAAGCAGCATCTCGTCGATAGTGGCGTGCTCACGTACTACGACATCCGCAAGCCTATCGGACTCAGCTACGACTCGTCAGCATATGGCCTCAGCGTAGTAATCTACCATGTCATGCCCGACGGATCGGAGAAGCCTGTCTCTTTTACTTCGCGTACTAAGCAGAGCCCAACTACACTAAATGAGAAAAGGAAGCGCTAGAAGTAATGTTTGGCCTCAGTCGTTTCCACAGATACCTTTACGGTTGGGAATTCGAGCGTTACACTGATCATCAGCCACTCATGGGCATCTTGGGCTCGGACAAGCGAATTCCCTCACTCGCGGCAGCAAGGATCCAGCGCTGGGCCATAACTTTAGCAGCATACAAGTATACTCTGCACTATAGGAAAAAGAAGGACATGGAAGTGGCAGACGCACTATCGAGTTTGGCTCTGTCAATGACGAAGCAGATCGGCGACCACGAAGAGCTTCTCGCCGTGGTCTAATCAACCTCGCTCACTGCAAGCCAAGTGGCGAAGTAGTGGGACGGCACACTACCGGAGGGCGTGCGTTGCACATTATCTGGTGTGAAGAATCATGTGTAACAGGTACGTGAATTAAGAAAGACGAGACCGTTTGAAGTAGAAAACAGCGTTATATTAGAAAACAGTAAGCCAAGATGAAAACACACTAATTAAATTTACACACCAAAAACAACGAATGGTATGACTTTGGGGAAATAGTTACAGGAATGCACGTTCGACGGATTGTTCTCGGGATGTCGGCACACTGCTTCAATGCTGCTCGCTAAGGCAGCCCGAAAGTTCACCATAACAACTTATCGCTTTCTTGTTTCGGGGCGTTGGGTCTTGCGAGGCGTAGTGCGCTGGAGTGGCGACAGAGCACGTACCGGAAAGCCCAGGGTTCAGCTTTAAGCCGGTGTGTCGGAGGCGGCGTTGGCACGGCGTCGGCGTCTGGGGTGGCGTGTTAGAATAGACGGGGCCACTGTGGTCTTGACGTGTGCTCCGCAAAACGTGCACCTGCCTTCAACTCGGGTGAAGGCCTTGCGGGAGCTGGAGGTCAGGCCAGGTGGAAGCCTTGAAGAACCCGGGTCTGGACGCCCGGCGGTTCCCTTCCACACGCTGGTCTGCCCGCTCGAACACACTCCATTTTCTGTTCTCCGCCTTCCTTTTCTTTTTCTTTCTTGATGCAGGGCGTGTGGCACGCGCCACGAAGATGACGCGCGCGACACACAGTTCGTCGCGTGCACAACGCGGCACGAAGATGACCCGGCATGCGCACATACACACCGTCGCAATCCGCGCACGTTACACCAACCCCCTTTTACAAAGTTTTTTTTTAAACAAAAACTCAGCGAACTGCGCGAGATTCACATCTCTAATACATGACAGGTAGCCAAACCAAATATGCACAAAATGCGGGCAAAAACACAAGCAAAGCAGGTTAATTCATTCTTACTTCCCACGTCAAAAATCGTGGTAGCGACCATTCTGCCGCTGCAAGGTCGCTTCCCTCACAGATGGCTGACCGACTCCTCGGTCTGCGGCGGGGACTTTTCCTCGCAAATTTCTCTCTTCTCCAAGGAATGCTTGGAATTAGCCCTGCTCTTTGCGGACGAATCGCGCTCTTCTTTCTTTCCGTCTTTTTTTAGGACCGCTTCCAATGCTTTCTGCCGACAGAGCGTTCGCTGCTCAACTCCTGGTCGCGTCCGGCGGACGCCCTCGAAGCTGACGCCGACATCGATCTAGGCCTCCGCTGGTGCCCAGAACCCGGTGCGTTCCTGGCTCCTGCTCAAGTCGAACGCCTCTGGATCACTCCTGGACCTTCCCCCGCGTCTGCGGAAGTACCTCCCGTAGAAGCGTCGATATGGCCTCCGCTGGACTCGGGTGTCTTCGTGTTCGTCCTTCGCTTCAAGCTGGAATTGGGGTCTCATGTCTTCGGTGGGTAGCGAGCTTCTGGTCATACCCCTGGAACGTCGGTAGTAGCGGCGTAGAAAGGGTCTCCTAGGCTGCAGCCATCGCTGCGGTGGCTGTTGCGGCTGCGGCGAGTCCGGCACGAGCACAACGTCATGAACGTCGTCCGAGTCCTGCACACCACGGCGCGGGTTGGGCATTGGTCGGCGTTGACCCTGTCTCGGGAACCAGCGACCTCTAGAGTATCTGCTGTCTGCGGCGTAAGGAGTACCCGGCACAGGTTCGCCGTCGGGACTTGTCACATTGGCGGCCTCGCGGCCCTTCTCGCCTACGACGACGTCAAACTCGACGGTCTCACCCTCGTAAAGGCTGCGCATGAACTTCTGCGGGTTTCTCCGCGTGATCGCGGTCTGGTGGACGAAGATGTCTTCCCTCGTGTCGTTGCGGTTGATGAAGCCGTAGCCGTTCTTTACGTTGAACCACTGGACGGTGCCCAGCACCCGCTCGGCGAGCACGGGTTTCTTCGTTGTCACCTGGATGGAGCCAATGTCGACGATGGGCGCTTTTCGGCTTTGCCCAGTAAAGCTTGCTCCGGCCAGGATCGAAGTGGATGCGTTACGTTTCGGTTTTTCGTCATTCATGGTTCCGCTTGCAGGATGATCAGGAACCTGCAACAATCTCTTCCACTCCGAGTCAGGGGAAGAGATTTCGCGTGAGCCGGGAACATTTCCGATTATAACATCGTAAAGAGGATCCTCCAGGCACTTTACAATCGTGGTTCCGGCAAAATAGGGGGAGGCGATGTCAACTTCCGCTTCCCGAACCTTGATGCTGCGGCCATCCACCAACTTTAGTGTGGCGGTAGTCCCCGTAAATGCCACCTCTGGGACAAGTGAGCGACGTACCACTAAGGTGTTGCTTCCTGTGTCTCGTAATACCGAAACAGTCTGGCCGAACAGTGCCCCTTCCAAGACGGGCATGTCATAATGTGCCGTCGACCTTTCTTGAACCACGTTGGGATCCTTGTTCCCTTCATCTTGTTTCTCCAGTTCATGTTCAGAAGCCTGCCGCGACTTGTTCCTCATGTCTTGATGAGATATACAAGCAGGAAGACACATTCTGACCGCCGTCTTTCCATCTGCACGATTTCAAGTCGTGCCCCTTGCGACGACAGTGCACGCAGAAGAGTTCCTGTGATGTCGAGCGGCAGTCTGATGCTATTATGCCCCGTCTTATTACAAACGAAACATTTAATCTGAGGTTTGTTGAGGAAATTACCATCCTTCGGTTTCGTGTCCCCCGACTCGTACGTTCCCCGGAACACAAGTAGGTTTCTCTCTCGCTGTGCTTCGAGAAAGCCGTCCGCCACTTCTGCCATCTCGCTGAGCGTCTTGCACTTCCTCTCTCGGAGAAACAGAGCTAGCCGGCTGTGGCAGTTGTTGAGGAACTGTTCTGCGACAACAATGTCTCGTACACTCTCGAAGTTTCTGGCCGTTTCGGACATTTCTATCCAGCGATCAAAAAAACTGGAGAGTCGCGCGGCGTACTGCTTTCCAGTTTCACCGTCTAGGGGTTTGCTCTCGCGAAACTTTTCACGGTAGCCTTCCGCTGTGAAGCGAAAGCGTTGGAGTAGCGCGAGCTTGGCCTGATCATATTTCATTGAATCCTCCGGGGATAATCGTCCGAAAACTTTCAGTGCCTCCCCGCCTAGACACATACTCAAAGCAGTGGCCCATTTTTCCTTTGGCCAGCTGTGCGCCACGGCGATGTGTTCGAACCGTTTGAGGTACGCGTCCAGATCATCGCGTTTGTCGTCAAATGCTGGGATTAGCTTATGCGGGTTTATCATGAACGACGGTTCTGATCCGGTACCGTTGTCACCCGCGGCGGCGGATGCTGTTGGGATTGCAGCCTCTGCCAAGCGAAGCTTTAGCCGGAGAGTTTCCTGCTCAAGAGAAGCCAGCGCTCGTTCGGCGTCTAGTCTTTCTTTTGTCGCTTCTCTTTCCGCTATCTTCGCGTCCCGTTCACGCGCTCGTTCCGCCTCTACCCATTTGCGTAAGTCATCTCCTGCGAGACCTAGCGCTTGGCCCAGAGATATGATTTCCCTCGTCTCCATTTCTACTGTTATGCACCACAAGATTCAAACGGTCTCGTCCTGTCGCGGACGCCAATTGTGAGGAATCGATGTGTAACATGTACATGAATTAAGAAAGACGAGACCGTTTGAAGTAGAAAACAGCGTTATATTAGAAAACAGTAAGCCAAGATGAAAACACACTAATTAAATTTACACACAAAAAACAACGAATGGTATGACTTTGGGGAAATAGTTACAGGAATGCACGTTCGACGGATTGTTCTCGCGAATGTCGGCACACTGCGTCAATGCTGCTCGCTAAAGGCAGCCCGAAAGTTCACCGTAACAACTTATCGCTTTCTTGTTTCGGGGCGTTGGGTCTTGCGAGGCGTAGTGCGCTGGAGTGGCGACAGAGCACGTACCGGAAAGTCCAGGGTTCAGCCTGAAGCCGGTGGGTCGGAGGCGGCGTTGGCACGGCGTCGGCGTCTGGGGTGGCGTGTTAGAATAGACGGGGCCGCTGTGGTCTTGACGTGTGCTCCGCAACACGTGCACCTGCCTTCAACTCGGGTGAAGGCCTTGCGGGAGCCGGAGGTCAGGCCAGGTGGAAGCCTTGAAGAACCCGGGTCTGGACGCCCGGCGGTTCCCTTCCACACGCTGGTCTGCCCGCTCGAACACACTCCATTTTCTGTTCTCCGCCTTCCTTTTCTTTTTCTTTCTTGATGCAGGGCGCGTGGCACGCGCCACGAAGATGACGCGCGCGCACACACAGTTCGTCGCGTGCACAACGCGGCACGAAGATGACCCGGCACGCGCACATACACACCGTCGAAATCCGCGCACGTTACATCTGGATGGCCGGCAACCTCCGACAGCAAACTGCAACCCTTCTACATTCAAAGAAATGAGTTGTCACATGAGCAAGGCTGCCTGACATGGGGTCAAAGAGTCATCATTCCCGACGCGCTACAGCAACGAGTATTGGCGTTACTACACGAAGAACATCCGGGAGTGCAACTAATGAAGATGCTCGCAAGGTCATACGTATGGTGGCCGTCGGTGGACAAGAAGATTGAGACGAGAGTTCGTCAGTGCCAAGTCTGTCAGACAACCAGGCCAGCCAAGACCCAAGGCCCTCTACACCCTTGGACGTAACCATCACGTGTCTGGTAGCGGGTCCACGTAGACTTCGCCAGCAACGAGGGGTCGAACCTCTTTGTGCTGATCGATTCCTATTCAAAATGGATTGAAGTAAAATGTTTGGGTAGCACGACATCCAAAACTATTGAAATGCTTAGAGGTATTTTCGCATCCTATGAATTCCCAGAAGAGCAAGTTTGTGACAATGGCCCGCAGTATACCTCTGAGGAGTTAGCAGAGTTCACGCGTGAGCATGGGATTTGGCACAAACGCACCCCGCCATATCACGCAGCGTCAAACGGAGCAGCCGAACGGCTGGTGCAAACCACGAAAGCTACACTCTTCAAACAGATGCTTCACGATAGCTTCGAGCAAAGTCACCGAACTCTGCGTCAGCGGGTAGACGACATTCTGCTCGCCTATTGGAACACCCCTAATTCCGTGAGAGGGAGGATACCTACGGAACTATTTTTTAAAAGAGAACCTCGTGCGAAACTCTCCCTGCTAAAACTCAACTTTGTGCAGGACATGAGGGACCGTCAAGAACGAGATGTTGTCAACTGCAACAAGGGCAGAAGAAGCAGCTGCTGATGCAAGCTCGTGAGGCAGTCTACGTGAAGACTAAACGAGGCGAGTCACAGTCCTGGGAGGAAGCCAAGGTGGTTCAACAAGTAAGCGACTTCATGTATGTCTTAAGCGTCAAGGGCCAGCTGCGCTTCGTACACGTCAACCACTTGCGCCCACGTTGTGCGTCAGGGTCCAGCAGAAGGCTCCGGGACGCCCCACCAATCATCCGTCAGTCAGATCACCTCGACACAACCCGGCGAGACGAAGACGCCACGACCACCCAGCCTTGTGAAGCGGCCTCATCCCCGGATTCTACCCTGGTCGAGGAAGTCAGGACCAACCAGCCTGGTGAAGCTGCCACTCCACCGGCTGACATGTCTACGACAGAGGCGCCAGCTGAAGGTCAAGGGGTACTTAACACAGACTTCTCCAAAACCGCAACATCGTCATCGGCCCGCCGCTACGAAGAGATACTCGTGACGGCGTCCACCAAGCCGTTATCCGAACGAATTAATGCACCAGAACAGTGTATGTTTTATTTAAGACAGAAGGAGTGTTACGTAGTAACCACGTTATCAGTCGTCACGGAACATTACTATAAAAGAGGCGGCTTCCAAATAAAGATTTGTTTTTGCATCGTCGGCACTGATGTGTTCACATGCATGTAACAGAACAAGGTGTTTCATAAAAAAGCTGATTTTTCATAAATATAGAGTGCTACCTTGTTTCACGCTATTTTTAAAAGTTACAACCGCGCTCACGCCATCAGACAAATTGTTTCGTTTAAATCATTTGAGGGCATGGCTAGGACAGTGCGGCAAAAGGCCATGAATTGGTTTTAGAAATCGAAGGTTGTCGAGCGCAACCCCTGGAATGTTTGACATAAATTACCCTTAGGACAACAATCCGGATTTTATTGTTCAATTAAAACGGCGTAAATTTCTTGAAAACGCCCACGGCTTTTTTTACGGTATGCGTCGGTAATCTTCCTCATTTTGAAACGGAACAAGGGAAAATTTACTTTTAAAGACGTTCGCTACGTCCTTCCAGACCAGCTGGACCAGATCAGCTGACGACGACGGGACTGAACCCTTTGAGCCTCATCCCCACAACACATGATTTGAGGTCCGTGTTAGAGTGAGTTTCTACTTCCAAGGACCGCACCACAATACGACTGTTATAGGTCTTTGTCGCATCTCCGTGTCGCACCAAACAGAACGAGATCGCCGAAGTCAACGCAGCGCTGTCGTGAACGGTGGCTTATGTTTGCGCACTTGTGGACCCTGAGATTCCCTTAGCTTTCAGAGCACACACGACAATTACGGATGATACTTTCCTTCTTCCGGGAACATCACAGGGGCACTTCTTCGGACACGTCTTCGCTACTTGTGCTCGCAAACCGCAGAGCTTCTGGCGTGCCGTCAAACCAAATCAATACCGGCGCCATGTTGAACGTGCGTTGTTGCCAGATTTTTTCCGACCAAATAAAAGCAACGAAAGCAAACCGGCTCTAGCTTCCATCGTACATCGGCGGCACCTTCCCCCCTCTCCCCCCTCCCCCCACACACACACACACAATCCCGGAAGTCGCAACGCTGCGTACGACTCCGCAGTCAAGTCAATCCAAGAGTGAGGGGAGGGAAGTACTACTTCTCCGCGCTGGTCGAAAGAGTGGGAGTTTCAAATGTGGAGAGGTTCTGACTCTTACTAAATTACGTCCTGTGGCGTAAATATTTAAGAACAAAAATTGCCTTTTCCCGGAAGATTTGTTTTGTAACATGCTTGTCTCAATTAGGCTGTTTAAAAAACACTTGTTTTTTTCTTTCCAGATATCATTTAAGCAAACACTGACACCCCCCGCCCCCCAATTTTTTTTTCCTTTTTTGTCAGGAGATTTATTATGCTGTCGGAATACTACCCAATTAATATTTTGCTACAGAGCGATCGCGTATTTTTTTAATAAAGCCAAAAAACGCAACTGCGGGAAACCGAAACCGAAACCAAGAAGTGGAGAGGATAGCGTGAGTGGCGGAAATCCCGTGGCTACGCCCGACCGTGCGTTTTTGTTTTTTTTATCTCTCCGCACGTAAGCAGCCGAAATGCAGTCGTTTGCCGTGGGATTCCTTTGCAGTTATGTTTGTCCCGCTCGCTGTTCTGTACTTCAAGATGAAATGTTTTGTACATTTAAGTGTTGGCAATTAGTAGTGAGTGCCCGAGTGGCGTGGTGAATTCCCGTGATCAGCTCCGAAAAGAATACCCAAGATGTTGTGTGAAGAGTTGCCTCACATGTCCTGCATCTGAAAGTGGCAGTGTGCGGCAGAGAGCACAAGTTTCCGAAAGATCAACGGGTCGGGATCAATAGCTGGCTGCAATTCCTGTAGAACCATTACGCGAAGCTCGGAAAGCGGACGCTACACGAATCCTTGCCTTTTGTAGAAAGTGATATACATTGACTCCGCAGGTGTCAAAAATGGAATCCATACCGTTTAATTCAGCGACGTATCGTCCACAACATTTTTTTCTGTGATAAATGTAAAAAAAACAAATGTAAACATCATAAAATGCTTGTCAAAATAAAAAAATAATAAAAGGTACACCCACACCAGCAATTGAACCCGTGCCCTCTGCGTGTGAATTGGACGTCTTTCCACTGAGCTACTGAAGGAACTCTATCATGCGTAGTTACGCAGCGGGTCGACGGTATGTCGGAAGTTTGCTGCCGATTTCCCTTCAATACATGCACTACCGGCTTAAAGTCGAGCAGCACCACGCATAGGGCACATTCGCACCTCGTAAAGTAACCGTACGCGTGCCTATTCAACTTGAAGTACACACTTCGTGCTTGACGTTTCAGCGAGCGATGTCTTCAGCCCGGAGAAGGGACGACGGCTCGGCGACGTCTTCGCACAATCGGCTTGCTGGTCGGGCGTGTCGTGCGGGATAAATATCAGTTCTTTTGATCGGTCCGAAATTTGTCCTTCAAAGAGACAGAATTCAGCAGTACCGTGAACGACAGTTCTGAAGTAGAGATCCCACGCCCGCCGTCCGCTGCCACCCGCGAGTCCCACGAAACGCGAAACGACGCCATGTTGAGAATTATGCAGTGAACGCACAGAATGCTTCCGGTTGTCTGTGCTACCTTTTTTTCAATCAACGTATCTGCAGCTTTTTTGAAGCCGCAAAAAATGGGTTTCATATTTGTTTTCTATTTTTATTATTGACTGTGTGCCTCCAGTGACTCACGACTTTGATTAAATTTGGTGGTCGCATCGATACCTTAGAAAACGGCCCGTGACCATGAAAAAGAGAGTGAGCGAGACTCGAACCGGCCAGTTCTTGATCGGCGGTTTTCGGGCGGAAAGAAACCGAATTTCGAGCCGCAAATTCTGTTTTGGGTTGTTGGGCTCTCATATGTCACGTACGACTAAAAACCTAGGCGAGCATAACTACCCTGTCAGTGTCCCTTTAAGGAGCACGTGTCGCGCCGGCGTCTGTGGCATGGAAACAAAACTCGCGTGGGTGGCGTGACGCGTAAAATTTGATTCGTCGAAAGGGTTATTACTTTACAGCCACATGACCTCGCTAAAATTTTAAACAACCGGCAACGCTCACGCAAAACGTGACAGTACGCGTGGAACAAAAGGTATAAAACATTACAGGTAATGCGAGTTAAAGCTTGCTGAATGTCTTCATTGATTGAACTTGATAAAGTAACTCATTTGCCCTAACGATAAGTTTGAAAAGTTTTATTCGAGGTTCGAACACACTGTCCTTCTGTTTCGAGCCAGACAAGCTACTGACTTAGCCACGCTTGTGTTTTTTTTTTTTTTATTGCCAAGTTGACATTACACGGACATACCTTTATCAGTCCGATGACATTCGCCGAACATATACGATGACATCTCCGAATGTGTACCGAGATATATACATGCATACCTGCTAGGCCTTGACTGGCGTGGAGTGATAAAAACACATCTTGAAATAACCAGGACGTCCAGGCCTGCCAGCTAATCATGACATATTTCAGAGGTTTTGTAAACTTAATTATTTTGCAAATGCTTTGAGACAAATAGTGACACAGTGGCCGCGCGTATACGTCGGCAAGCCGTACGGGCATACCGCTCAGCCAAGTACTGTGGAGTCCGAGGACCATAATTAAATTGTACAAAACAGGGTCAGTGTTTTCTACTGTCAAGAAACGCATCCCGTAGGCACTTAACGTGAGGTCGTTTTTCACGGTTCGCTGGAGAACGTCCCAATAAAAACACAGCGTCCCAGAAATCCAGGAACAGATGTTTGATTTTGTCTGGTTGCTTGGACATCAAACAATTCACGGATCATGAAACCAACACACCCTTCTCTTCGAGCTATGTTTTAACCGGGAGTGACTAGTTATGTATTCTTACAAAAGATCGTAATAATATCTGCCCGGATCGCAAATAGTTTACACGACAATATACGTCCATACCTCGGTATGCACTGTAGAACATTCTATATATGGAAGTCACAAAAACAAAAAATTTAACTGTTCCGTCAGCCTCTTTCACGAAACGCTGCATTCAACAAAAAGGAAAAAAAAAACACGCGGGTAAATATCTTTAGGCGCCATCCACTTCTTTTGAGTGTGCACCCATTGGCCCAGTTACGCCGTAACTAGACGAAAACACAACATAAGGCAAGGCACCACACAATTGAACGTGGAGAAACGCCCGTAAAAAGGGTTCACTTTGGTCACGTAGAAAATAAAGCGATTAACAACTTGAGAAATAAACAAATGAGACATAGAGAGAACACGACAACTAACACATGTAAACAAATTATCCCGACTGGTACGCTCCCATGAAGAGGCCCTACACAAAAACTGCGAAAACCCAATGCACCTTCCGGATGAAAAAACGTGAACAGTGTAATACTAGAAAAAAGTAGTACTTCTTGGCAAAAAACAATTACAAATGGTAGCTCGTGCGAAAATTGAAAAATGGTGACAACCGTTCTGTGTTCTACAGGCGGGAACAGCGCATCCGCAAAACAGTCACTCGAGTCAACAAACATACAAAGAAAGAGACACTTACACAGCGCTAACTGACAACTCTCGGGTGTATTTACACTTCTTTCACTTCTTCTACTTGTATTATAGGCTAGGGTTTGGGATAATAACTAATCTTTTTTTTTCTTTTCTTTCGATGTGAAACTAAATTTAAAGCTAACCGAATTGAAATAAATGTAAGGCTAGGTAGTGTAATTATTTTTGCGATAAAGTTATTAACGGAGTACTGACGCATCTGTCGTTATGTTTTGCGATATTCTCCGTCTTGATCATTTCTCTTGTGAGCTGGTTGTGGTGCTTGCTAGCCAAGCACAGCGCAGTTACTCAGCAGCACTGAGCAGCAAATTTCGACAGTGAATGCCTAAATGTCCGGAGTGTTTGTTGGTGTATGTGTTCTGGTGCTCACGAAGGCGATCGTTAAGACTTCTTCCGGTCTGACCTATGTAGAGTTTTCCACAAGGGAGGGAAAAGAGTACACCACCTTCTCTGTGCAAGGGACATAGGTGTTCTTATGCTTCTTTTTGCAGCCGACAGTTGTAATTGGTGGGGTATTTACTATCTTGCACAAGCTGCAAAGTTTGTTAGGAGCTGGGAAGATGACTTCCAAGTTTACTCGGTTAGCGATTTTCTTCAGTCCGTGAGACAAATTATGAATATATGGCACAATGATGGGTCTCTCTGTCTTCTCTCTTTTTTTTCTTGAGTGCAAACGGCTTGCCTGCTTTCGTTGATGAGCTTTTCGGCCACTAATGTTAATAACGAGATTGGGTATCCTACACTCTTTAGTCGTGAGACTTGCCCATTAAAGCTCGTTTGGATGGAATGTGAGCAGGTTTTTGTGAGTGAGTTTTTGAGGCATAACCGCACGATGCAAATTTTAACAAGTTTTGAATGGGCCGAGTTAAATGGTACTAGCGGTTTGTTTCCCCTGGGCTCATATTAGCATAACCATTAATTTCAATTTAGTTAGCTTTACATTTTGCTTCACATCGAAAGAAAAGAAAAAACACCAGTTATTATCCCAGGCTCTAGCCTATAATACAAATAGAAGAAGAGAAAGAAGTGTAAATACACCAGAGAATTGTGAATCAGCGCTGTGTAAGTGTCTCTTTTGTATGTGTGTTGACTCGAGTGACTGTTTTGCGGGTGCGCTGTTCCCCTCTGTAGATCATGAGCAACCAACTCGCCCGTACCTCTGTGTTAGCAAGTTTCATTTCTAGTACAGCGGGCTCTTTTAAGCGTCACCCCTTGAGCCCCGACGTTCTGGTCATCTTAACAGCCATCTGCGTATGTCAAGCAAGAAGTTTCGGGTATTGTCTACAAGTACACATGTTGCCTCCGGAGGTCAAGGCCCTATTCGGCGGCTTCACACCATCCGTATAGGACATAGAAAGAGAATCTGCAAAATCCTTCAAGCCGAGTGGCATCGCCAGACACGGCACTACCCGAACTACCTATTTGTGCAGCTGCGTAAAAACCTGACAAGTCTCTTCGGCAGAAGGACCAGGCGAGAAATCGCCTCCCTCACATAGAGAACGACAGATCATCTGGGGAGACTCACTTTGTGGCATCTCCGTAAAACAGACCAAAGGAAGAACGGGCGTTGTGTAACCCTGTATGCACAATAGGAGACATCCATATACAAAACTCAGTACAGCAAGCTCTCAGTCTAGGCCCTAAGTTCGCGGTGAAACCTAAGAAGACGGCACCGAAGTTATTTTCCCCTGTGAGGCAAGTCTCGAGACGAGCTCCGAAGACCGAAATGGATCGCTGCTCCTCTGAAGGTGTAGACCGGCTTATGAGTTACAAACCACCATCTACTCCTCTGCCCATTGAGAGAGTAGAAACATACCTGAAAGATAATTCATTATATCATCTGCCCGCTCACAAGGAAGGAGGTTTTATCTTCATGCATACTGACACGTTTGGGGAAAAGGCATTACCAGCAGTCGAACCTGTTTTCAACAAACACTCTGAGATCTCACTAGAAAAAGTTAAAAGGGAAGCAAAACGACTTTGTCATTCAAACGATTAAAAAAACAACTCTGCTCCTACATCTATCGCAGTAATAATCTGAGTCTTGAATTATTCTTCAGCGCCAAAACTTAAAATGTAGACTGCCCCCTCCGGGTTATCGTTTTATAAAAGGGAACATGGCAAAAGTCTGTTGCATTATTTCTCCAAACACGGCTAAACCTACTTGTCATAGATTATCAATACCTGATCCGCAGCTCCTACGAAGTTTTCAACTTCCTAGAAGGGCATCGTGATCAAGACCTAAAGGTGTTCTCCATCTACATTAAGGATCTGTACTATTCCTTGCTCCACGACCGGCCTTTCAAAATGCGTCAGGCTTATCCCAAAGTAAGGTTTCGACCTCTATCAGCATCTACCTCAAGTCGACCTTCGCTACGTGGGATGGTCAACCCTACCTACAGTAGAGAGGTGTCTGCATCGGCTCATGCATTGCACCTGTTCTCAGCTATCTCTATATAGCGCACCACGACAGGAAGTTAAAAGATTCAATAGACTCCTCCAAATTTATAAGAGTGTTCCGGTACGTCGATGATTATTTAATCGTTCTAGCTTCCGACGATCGCAACTTTACCAGCATGGTTGCCGGCGTCCTCGGTAGTTTTAAAATCTGTATGAGTCCTTTGGAAATCACTCATGAACTTCCAAACGAGCGCTCTTTGAGATTCCTGGATATTCGACTCTTCATGTTACCTTACCATTTATGCTGGTCCTATCAGCCCCAAGGAAACAAACCGCTATTACCATACTGGCTGCCGTGATTTATCTATTTTACTCTCTAATGTCAGGAGTATTATTAATAAACGTGATGCTTTGTCATCTGTACTTGATGACTGCTCGGCGGACGTTGTTCTGACAGTAACGTGGCTTTCTGCAAAAATAGAAGATTCTGAAATCTTTCAGTGTGAAAGAAATTACGCTATTTACCGATCTGACCGCGATGTTAAAACAGGTGGCGGTGTGCTTATAACTGTAGCGACTGATGTAATTTCTAGTATTGTTATGCTCAACACCCCTTTCGAGTTTCTTTGCGTTTGTGTTCAATTAAGCCGGCACAAAATACTTTTTTGCGCATGCTACCGATCACTGAGCGGAACATCGACTTTTTAAAATCAGCAACTTGACATTCTAAATTGCTTAGTTTTAAGGTACCCATCAACTCCTCTATTTGCAAAGCGCGACTTTAATTTCCCTGAAATCAATTTGTATGATTCCCGTCCAACTCTCACTATAATGTCAGCAGAGTCTGCGTCTTTTATAAACGTTTGTTTGGACTACAATTTTGAGCAGCTTGTTACTCAGCCTAATAGGACTGGTCCCACTTGTGCTAATACACTTAACCTAGTCCTTACAACAACGCCAGATTTCCTGGCTTGAGTGACCACTGTTTTATTAACATCAGTATAACCGGGCACGTTGCTCGACAAGTGTCTGGTGCGAAGACAATTATAGATTACAAAGGTGAGATTATATTTCAGTAAACAAAGAGCTTGAATTATTTCTTGAAAGCTATTTGCCTGGCTTTTTTTATCGCTCTGTCGAACACAATTGGGATTTATTCAAAAACAAAGTCGTGTCTTTGATACGTGGATATATACCACTTTGTATAATTTCAGGCAAAGAGCGTTCCCCCTGGTTTACTACCATTCTTAAAAGACTACAAGAAAAAAAAAAGGTTGTTTCGTCAACCAAAAATCGCGAACAATGCCGCTCGATGGTCCGCCTACCGGGACACGCTATCTGCTTACCGTATCTTTATCAAAGAGGCCAAGCGCGTCTTCCTTAACAATACGCTCCCATCAATCTTATCTTGTAACCCCTTTTAGTTTTGGAAGATCATAAAACCTACTAAGAAAGCACGATATCGCTTGTTTCTGATGGCCAAGTTATGCGCAGCGAGGAACGTTGTAACGTGTTAAACAATGTTTTTGCTGGGTTATTTTCAGTTTCATCATCTAGTAGTATAGCGCATCTGTGCCATCGTGATATTTTTCTAATGGATCCTATTGTCTTTGATTTTGTGGGAATAGCGAACCTTATTCGGAAGTTGAAACTTGCATACTCTTGTGGTGTAAACGAAATTAGCTCAAAGCTTTTTTTTGTTTTGTTTCAAACACAGAAGTACACTCGTCCATAATTTTATCTAATATCTTCACGCAATCTATTGAGTGTTCGACTTACCGCGCGACTGGAAGGTGGCGAAGGTGGTCCCTCTTGTCAAGTCCGGCAGTGCACAGTCCGCTCTTAATTACAGACCGATTTCGGTAACAAGTATTCCATGTAAACTTTTGGAACATGTAATTTATTCAAATATCGTGTCATGTCTAGAGTCTAATTCATTTTTAGCCCCTCCCAGCAGGGTTTTCGTAGGCACTACTCCTGTAAAACGCAACTGCTCTCTTTTACAAATAACGTAATATCGGGCTTGGATCGTGGTCAGTTTTTCGACTGCACCCATCGAGATTTTTGAAAAGCATTCGACAAAGTTCCACACCACTTGCCCCTTCTCAAAATTACAACCTTAAATATTGACCCTAATATCTTAAAATTAATAAATTTTTTTGTCTAATCGCACGCAATTTGTAATTGTGAATGATTATATTTTATCTCCTTCTTTGGTGAAATCCGGTGTTCCTCAAGGTTTCGTTTTAGGCCCTTTGCTCTTCTTAATATATATTAATGACCTTCCTAACGGTATTCAGTCCCCTATGAAGTTATTCGCTGACGACTGCGTTCTTTACCACCAAAGAACTGACCTATCCCATCAATCTATTCTGAAATCTGACCTCGACCACATCTTTACCTGGTGTAATGAATGGCTGATGTCCCTTAACACTAACAAATGTAAAAGCATGACATTCTCACGCCGCCCTAACCCCTCTCTATCATGTGATTACAAGATTAACGATATTTCTTTTGAGCACGTCATTTCTTACAAATACCTTTGACTTCACATAACTAATGATGGCAAACCCACGTTAACTACGTTATTAATAATCCCAATTGCGTCCTCGGCTACTTACGTCGAAATTTTGCTCAAGCCCCTTTTTTCTTTTTAAGCTTCTTCTTTACCGTACACTCATCCACCCAAAACTCGAATATGCTTCTGCGATATGGGATCCAGCACACCGTTTTTTTTATAGACGCCATTGAATCTGTTCAAAATCAATCAGCCCGTTTTATTAACTCTAATTATTACCGCCTTGCTAGCGTGTCACTAATAAAGTCTAATGCTGGTATTCCTGAACTAATGTTTCGAAGAAAAATTGCGCGTCTTTCTCTTTTTCATAAAATATTTTTTATACCCCCATGCTCAAACAGGAACTCTTTTTACAGCCTTCGTACCTTTCATCCCGGCTAGATCACCAGTACAAAGTTGCCATGCCTCATTGCAGCACTAACATATTTTTTTTTCTTGCCAAACACTTTTTTAGAGTAGAAACACCTTCCCCCACACATCGCCACGATTGAAGATGTTTCTGCTTTTAAGGCAGCCATAATTGATTGACTTTTATAACTCTGCAATTAGTTGCTTTGTTGATTTATACTTTTTCTTTTGTTTTGCTGTTGTCTATTTTTGTACTATGAAATGATCATTTGTACTTTGTAAACCCATTGTACCCACCCCTTCTGTAATGCCCGATGGGCCCTGAGGGTAATGAAATAAATAAACAAATAAATATTTATTTATTTGATAGCAGCCACTAAACAATTTGGTGGCTGAGACCGTTGAGCAAGGACTTTCATTCCAATTTTATAATCAGTGTTGGCGAGGCTAATAAGAAGATACGAATTTACACACCCTAGTTTGATCGGGACATTACGCTTAGGGATCAAGACAGTGTGCATACGCAAACACGGGGGTGGTAAACAGTTTTGCTTATACGCTTCACGAAACACATCCAGCAAAATAGAAGCAAGAGCATGCTTAAACGTTTTATATAAAAAAATGCCTTCAAACTGTCAGGACTAGGCAATTTTCTAGGTTTCAAGTCGTATATCACTCTCATTATCACCGAAAAGGTTATCGGCGCCTTCGAAAATATTTTTTTTTCACTATTTACCATCGGCAGTAACGATAAAAACTAACTTTAAAACACGGGGTATGTACGGCCTGACAATTAAATCACTTCTTGTAACGTATGATGGATGCACTTTCCATAAAATGTCCCTCTTGCGAAACCACACCTTGGTGTTTTATATATATTATGTCATTACTGAGTGCGTATATCTATTTCGCCGCAATCATCACTTATGTCGGCGCTTCCCCCACCAAAAACGTTTCCGACCGCGTTCCTATAGCAGCCCCTCATAAATGCTCTTGATCTTGTACCTCGAGTTGAGCATTTATATTGTTGATGTCTTCCATAAATTCGCCAGCGTGACATGGGAGCTTATAGGTAACACGTCTTCTCAATTGCGCTTAACTTAACCTCTTGTTTAAAGGTCTCCCAGTGCTCAATGACACTTTCCCCGTTTTCGGGAACTTCCTGCCATTTTGCCTTTACTTACTCCAAAGCGACTCATCTCGCAGGAGCTTCGCAGTGAGCTTCCACAAGTCCCACGAGAAATTGGGCCCACTTTTTTCCCACTTGAAACCAAACCAGACAGTTGTCACTAAAAGAAACTTAATTGACCGAGTTACTGTGTACCAGGGCAATCAGATTCGACGAAACATAGGCCCCATCCAGCCCAACATGGCTGGCGCCTTGAAATTGAGTGTACTTCACGCCGTCTGCACGTGACACTCAACTAGCAGCATGCTCTAAGTCGTGGTCTTCAATTACCTTATTTAAAGCGACAAGACTTCGATCACTATTGCGCGTCCTATTGGACCGATCCTCCCTTCTACATACACAATTTAAACAGCCCGAAATATTAATAATTTAATAACGCTGACATATTTGATTAGTGTTAAAAAAATCAGGCGTTCATCCCCTTTGTTGGGCACATATACACACATTACACGCCATTAAAGGGCAATTCATCAAAATCGCACATAATGAACCTGCCAGATGGGCATTTCGTTTGTACTGCCTTTGTACAAGCAATCCTGCTCATCACCTCGCGTGTCAGTTTACCACCGCCAGACTCCCGTTTCAATATACAGACGGGTGTAAGAGGAGACTCTCAAGTTCGTTCCCACACCGGACTTTGTAAACAAATAAAAGGGTTGGGAGGATTGAGAAACTGGTACAGTGTTTTTACTGTTAACGAGGAAAGGGCTTGTATTTTGTATTCAACAGTAATTGTTTCCATGTATATTTGATTTAACATAATCCTCCCACTCTGTTCGCTGCTCACAGATATATTATGTCTTGGACAACTTTCTTGCCCTTTCTTTAGATCGGCAATGCCTTAGCTTTCTGTGCTACAATAGGGTCTGTTTTGCTGATTTGGCCACATCTGGCGCTCCGTAAATCAGGAACTACAAAATTATTGCATAATATCCTTAAATGTCCTGACAACGCACCTTATGAACCTTGATTTAAGAAAACTAAAACAAAATTAATAGGCTTTTTTTTTTCTAAAATATTGGACATTTGTAACTTGCCTAAATTTGAGTAACTTTTTTCGAAAAGGATTTTATTTTTTTTTAATTTGAATCAACAACGTTACAGAATTGTTACATACGAGGTTACATAGCTCTGAATTCAGACAATTTTGCAGAATTTGTCATGTTTGCAACTTTTATTACAGAGCCACACTTGTAAAATAATCCCCATAGTTGACTATATGAACAGTCTCCGCACGAAATATGTATCAAGCCCATAGCGAAAACAGTTTGTTTCATAGCTTTCCAGAATGTCAACTTCGGTCAAGTCGCACAAAACGCACGTGATCGACCGCGACTTTGATATTTTGTTCCGGAAGGTAAATTCTCTTTTTTACGAAGAAAATTCAAAAACAAATTATTGGGTATGTAAACTGCAAAACACGTTTTTTTTTCTCAGAAATTTATAAAATATCTACCGGCGATGGTTGTTGCAATTTATCTGAATTTGCTCTGAAATAATTTACAAGCAAACGAAGAAATTAAGACCGAAAACGCCAAAGTTGAGAACCTAAAATAAACGAAACTGCTGCTACGGTCAATTCAAATAAAATAAAAACACAAGAAATGCGCTCCCGTTGGCAGTTCTCAACACACTAGGCGCACCGTAAATAAACTATCGTGAAATTAAGCTTTTACTTGCGGCTTAGCTGTTAGACAACTGAGGATTAGTACCAACCATTATTGATGGTTAGTGGCTTGCCGGTAGTTAGACCCACGTGCATGAAGATGACGTAGTCGCACAAACCGTCTCGGAGGTGCACCTGAGGCGCCTCATTGTCCCAGGCAGGTTTATGCTCAAAGTCTGGACCCAGGAGGCAGGCCAGTGGGGTGGTCGCTGTAAGGAACGGTACAAAATAGTTGCAGTTTAACATCCAGTTCAGGGGAATGTTTCGGTGCATGTTGAGTTTTAATCTATTGATTTTCGACTGCTTTCCGGCGTTCGTTGTAGCCGCTTTTAGGTAAAACCTTCTTCATTTCACATAAAATCGGACATCAGCAAACGGCATGCCATCCGATGGAGTAAGTCTAGCAACAACAAACGTGAATCGCCATTGCGGTCGTCTTTGTGCGTTTGCAACCGCCTGCTAACACAAATATCGCAGGATTATGCCGTATTCACTTGCCTGATTTAAGGCTCCGGGACAAAGCGCCGGCATACGCATCCCTAGGTTGCCGGTTCGATACCCGGACGAGGTAATCGCATTCTGACGTGGGGTTATTGTGCACAAGGTGCCATGTAACCGAGCAATCGGTTGCACGTCCAAATATTTCTAAGGAGTCGATAGCAGACTTGTGCCTATCTTACATACTCTACTCAAGATACTGTATTTCAAATACTTTTTGAAGTATCTTGGTATCTTGCAAATACTTTTGATCGAGAGTATTTGATACTCTATTTTAATTACATTTCTGAGTATCTTGTACTTAGTATCTCAAATACATTTTTGACATTCCGCAATTTTCCTAGTTTTTCGGTATGAAGTGGCGTGGGCGTGGCACGCCACTTCATGGTTGCCATGGATTTGGTTGCCACTTCAACAACAGGATTTGGTTGCCACTTCGAGCAACCAAATCCTGTTGCTAGCGAAACCTAGTTGAAGAAGGTGCGACCAGTGCTTTGGCTACTATGTGGCTTCTCTTTGTTATCCATTCACTCATATCCGTATCTTAAGCGCGGTAACCGAATGGTTACCGCGCTTGGCTTTCGCGCGGAGCCTCCGGGTTCGATTCCAGGGAGCGGACTCCTCCTTTGTTTATTCTTTCAACTTGACATTCTCGTAAGTTCGAGAACCTTGTCGTCTGATCCAGTTACGAATGTTCTAAGCGCCGAACGTTCTACACCGAGTGTTCCAGAAACCCACGCGGGTACAAAAGATGCTCCGCGTGGCGGTCCGGAGTCAGTCTTGTCCCAGCGCTCGATCCTGCTGTTTCGCAGACATTGACGCCTGCGGCGCTAGCCCTTCTCTATTTTGTTTTGGGCACAAGTTCGCCCCATTAAACGTTTAGTTTCTTCAGTTATTCGCCGCCTCATCATTTGTCATTCGTGACCATATCCTGATCCTTGTACTTGGACTGCATAAAATAGCCTTACGATGTTTTTTTTTCCGTTTTGTGTTGTTACGTGTTAATAAACCATTCTGGTAAATCAGATTTGTGCAACTGTATAATTGTCGTTGTCATTGACGTCGATACAAATTACGCAAAGCGGAAGTATCTTCAAAAGTAATTGAATTACATTTCTAGGTATTTGTTCGCTACTCAAGATACTTTACAGTGAAAGTAACTTGAGTAGTAGTTTAAATACTTTATGAAGCAGGTATTTAGTAACTTAACTTAAATACTTTAATCGGGTATTTTGCCCAACACTGGTCGATAGTAATCCTGAGTACTTCGCTCTGGCGTTCTAAATAGAATCCCGTCGTCGGTACCGTACACAAAACCCCAATATTGGTTTGGTGATAAGAAACACAAATCCGTATGAGGAAATAGGTTTAGAGCAGCTCAATTTTTTTCTCTCAGGTCGTAGCGTATTCTCGCTTTCGGTTTTAAAGCGATACGGTATATACAGACGGATATGTATTTTGTTTATGCGGTGACTACTTTCGTCCGAATCACACGGGCGACCGCGAGTATGTACACTTATCTTAATATGCGCTTGAACGCCTAGACCTTTTGCAGAACGATAGTGCCGATTTCTATCAATTTTTAAGTGAGAGATAAAATTAATAAAATTAAATAGTCTATCAACACTCATATCCTCGAGCCGGCAAATGTCACGGCTCTAGACGGCCAATTTAGGCGTTTGAGGGCCAACGTCGCAAAAATACCCGGCTAACCGGAATAGGCCTCTGCTCCGTCACGGCGGAAGGTGCCTTTTTCGCTTTTCCATGTCCCGAATGAACGCAGGGCCGCCTATAACCGTAGGCGGCCCGTTCATTCTAGCGGCCCGTTATTAGACAGGTTTAGTGGATCGTACGCTAAAGCCTTGCGTACGCAATAAAATTGCGGGTCGGGAGTGCGCGTGCGCAGAACGCAATAGAAGAGCTAGCGTATTGCGTACGCAAGCAACGCTGGGGATTTTGCGTGGCGGGCTAGCGGGCTCTGCGGGACGCTCTCGAGAGATCTCGGACCCAACGAGAGCGCCAGTTTCAAGATGGCGGTTACCTCGACTGGCGCAGCAAGGGCGACGTGGTGTTTTCGAAGTTCTGTGTTACGTGAATTTGCGTGGTGTTCAGCTCGGCAATTCTTTCCGGGACCTACGCCGGTCGAATCAGATCGCCGTGCAGCTGAAGGAGTGCACAGTGAAAATGTTCGCCACTCGGAATGTGCGTGAACGCTGCGATCTGCTCAACGCTAAGCATATTCGCAAAGTTAATCGCCGACAAACGAACGACTCTAAAAGAAATCGCCGAAGTTCTCGCTATGCACTGGACATCAGTAGGTCATGAATTTGATTCCGCGATAGCATTGATAAAAGCTGCCGTTTCCACGGGACGACTGATCGGAGGCTCCGTGATCGAATTTGGCTACGCACTCGTACTCGTAGCCTTTGTACCATGCAGAAAAGCGCGCTTGACGAGGCAGCTGCGGCTTGGTTTAATTTGAAATAAAATGATTAGACACGTTTTTATTTTCAATATTTCTTTCCAGGAGCATGGTTGCGCTATAAGCACGCGGAATTCTACGGCTCTAGCAAATTTAACCAAGATCATGCGCGGTGTTCACTCGAAAACGTAACGCACAACTAAATTCGGTCCGAGCAGGTCATTTTTAGCGTACGCTATACTATTGCGTATTGCATACGTAAGAGCCAGCAACGCTGTACTAAAACTGTCTATTGAAGGGCCGGCTAAGAACAGGACGACTACCTCCCAGTGGCTTCTCTTCTTCTTTCTTTTGATTTTTTGATTCCGAGGTGGGCGCGTCTGCAGCGGTCGCCTTCGTTTCTTTGTCTTTGTTCGGGCTTTCCACTGGGCGCGGGCGTTAGAACATGACGTCAGTCCTTCGGAATAACGTAATCGACCGTTGTGGATGTCGGTGAGCAATGGTAAAATCAGAATGGGCTAGTTAATAAACTAAGTATAAAACGAGAAGAAACATGATTGCTAACATCCTTTGGGCTAGTATATTATAGATGTTTGAAGCCTCTAATTAACATGGGCTGAAAAAATTTGGAGTGTTTGCATATTTGGGAACGTGATGCTAGCCAGCCGTTCAAAGGATCAGCCCCCACGTTAGAACACTTTTGATATTGCCGTTAGTTTACCAGGCTCGGAGGCAAGGTTAACTATATTGATACCTCATTTCTTGTACGATTACGGGATGAATCAAGAGACATGTTTTAATTAACTTATTAATTAATGAAAACACCCTATTGTTACGATCTGAAATTTACTGGGCATTACAGAAGACCATTAAGTCAATCAACTGTAGAAGGAATTGAATCACATATAAAGCGTAGTGATATGCAGAAGTTGTAATGCAAGCGCAAGGAGGGCGGAGAGAAAATGCTGATGATAAGAATCGGGAGAAAAATCGCATACGGGCGTATTTTGGCGATGCTCGCGCTCCCTATATTTAAAAGTTTGACTGTCTCAGTAGTTTTCGATTATGCCCAGCAAGTTTCTAATTAAAATTATTATATGCTTATTTTAATGATTAAAACGTTAATCAAAATATATGTTAACAAGACGCCTGATTGCACCAGGTTATTTTTCAAAGTGGCCGCCAAGTCGTTAATTGCGAGCTTAAAAGTTTGTTTTTAATATTCTGAACCTTGTGGGGATTGTGATCCCTCAACATTCTGTCGCGTCAGCGTTTCGGCGCGCCATGGCGGCCGCGCTGACGTAGCGAGAGGTGACACTGCTTACGTATTGTAAAAGCTTGGTCTGCTGGTCAAGTTGGTAATGGACATTCACATTAAAAATAGCGCAAAGAAGACGGGACAAAAGGACGATGAAGCACACAGGACAAGCGCTAACTGGCAACTAAAGTTTATTGAAAGCTTCCAATTTTGCTATCGCCGTGCACGCGTGTAGTCCCGTCGTCTTAACAAAAACATGGCGTACCGCCAAAACAGCAGATACAGCCCGCCCACCGCCTGTTCCAAAAAGTCAGCAAAACAGCTGCATCACCCCGCCGCACAATCCGAACGAGGAAAGGTAGACTTCGAGAGCATGCGGCTTCTCTTGGCAACAATCACGGTTCCCACTTGCCGGGGCATTGTAAAACTTGTGGTTGTTCGCCCACGCTGGACGGTGCGCAGGTGGAGGGACGCAACAAAGGAAGGCTAGAACGAGAGTTGCTGGAGGCGGCAAAAATACATGCCTGTGACAAAGACGTTTGTATAAGCGTCGCATCGGTGTATATGCAGCCGAAAGAGTACAGTTTCATTAACACCATCTAAATTGTAAACATTAACGCGGCGCTTTTTCATTTCCCTTCCTCGTTCGGATTGTGTGGCGGGGGATGCAGCTGTTTTGCAGACTTTTTGGAACAGGCGGTGGGCGGGCTGTATCTGCTGTTTTGGCGGTACGCCATGTTTTTGTTGAGACGACGGGACTACACGCGTGCACGGCGATAGCAAAATTGGAAGCTTTCAATAAACTTTAGTTGCCAGTTAGCGCTTGTCCTGTGTGCTTCTTCGTCTTTCTGTCCCGTCTTTTTTGCGCTATTTTTAATATGAATGCACTGCTTACCACTGTGAGTGGCTTCCTCCTCTCCTCCTTTGGGGCGATTTCCGTAACGAACCCCCGCAGAAAGGAGATCGACGTGTCGCTCCTTGATTGGGCACTTCGCCCCCGCTGTTAGCTTGAAACCAGCGGACAGCGTGATCCTGGTTTCTTCTTCCTGGGATTTCGGCGGCGGCAACAACGGGGAACCGTCCGGTGCACCGGTGAGCGTTTACCCCGTCCTTTGTATCTTTGTGAACGACCGCTCGGCCGTGGGCGACCTCCACACCGACGGCGTTCACCAGCTGATAGCCGCTGTCTTTTGTTATTTGTTTTGCATTGTAAATAAACAGAGTTTATCACCGTTACCAACGTGACTGGTGTCTCAGTTGCGCTCGACGAGCAGCATACCACGCGAGTACGAACCCGCTTCGCGGTAGAACGTCTCGCCGCGAACGTGGGACTCCCCAAAGGCAGTGGCCCTAAGGAGAACCACATTTTGGCGCCCAACAAAAGGGCTGACGACCAGAATTCCGGTACGTCCGTGTGTGGCGACTGCTGCCGAGTGACGAGTCCTCGCGCAACCAGCGCTTACCGTGACGATGCAGACCGACTTCTCGGATTTGCTCACACTGGCGACCGCGGCCGATGCATTCGCTTGATCCCCACTTCAACGGGAAGGCGAAATGCCAACCCTCCAAAGAGAAGCGCCCTTCGACGCACCCGTGGAGCCGAGCGTGGCTCCGGCGCCATTGCCGGACGGGCGCCATCGCTCCCGGATCTTCCCTGAGCGCACCTGCTCCGCGGCCGGCACACAGCGAAGCCTACCGGTCTCCCCACGGAGAAACCGCTGCGGCGCCTCATCACACCTTGCTTGGAAACGCGGCACGTGTGATTGAGAGTCTGACAGGTGCCTTGCGAACGATAGCACTCGCACCACAGGCCCAACGACCTCCAATCCGAATTCCCGTCCCTACTTATCGGGGTTGCGCAGACAGAGTGAGGGCTACGGACTTCCTTGAGGATTTACGGAAGTACCAACGCGTGATGGGAATGTCCGATCGCGAAATACTTGAGCGCATTCTGCCAATCGCGCTCGTCGACGAAGCCGCCCGCTTGTTCCGACTTGTCAGTGACCAACCCGGAACGCTCTCGATCAGTTCCGAGAAGCGTTCCGCCGTTAATGCCTTCCCGCCGACTACGAGAGAAGGATGCGGCGGGAGCTCGAACAGCGAACCTAGCATCCGGACGAGTCCCTGCTGGAGTTCGTACGAGCCATGCAAGAGCTCTTCGAGCTCGCGGAACCCTCAGCTCCCCATGCAGAGCGAGTGGAACGAGTCATACGCCAAAGCCACCCGACTTTCGCTGCGTATCTCCGAGGCAGCCGTTTCCGCGACCTGAACGAGCTCGCCTCCGAGGCCCGACGCCTTCAGGGTGACATTCTCGCTGACCGTGCGTACCGGCCTCCGCGTCCAGCGTCAGTGGCCATCGTACCGCGCTGCGCGTGGAGCGAGGACAAGCCATCCCGAGCACCGAGGCGCTACGATTCCGCAAACTATGCGGAAGATCGGGGCCGAGACACGTACGCAATCTCAGATCGTGCGCTTGACCGGTAATCCTACAGTAGACGAAAGAGTCGGCCGACGCCGCAGTTCAAAACCACCGATTCGCGCCCCAACGAGGCAGCGAGGCAGGAGAAAACGAGGATCCCTCAATCTCAGCGAGCCGATGCACGCTACGACAGAGCCGGCGAAAACCAAAACCCCCGGCGAGGCGACGACAGAAGATGTTTTCGGTGCAATCGCCCCGGTCATCTCGCTCGCCAGTGCCCGGAGCGTGCCCGGAGCGGCCGAACACGGAATCGCACCGCGCGGGAAACGAGCAAAGCCACCGGTAAACGGCCCCTGGGGGGACCGACCGGTGGCTAACAAAGAATCGGAGGGTCCAATGGCCACTCTTTTACCGACCGCCTACAGAATAGCCTTCCCGACCGGCACGCCGGCCCCGTTCATTTCTGTGACGATCGCCGGCAAGGCATTCAAGGCACTCCTCAATACCGGAGCAAGCGCTTCGCTCTTCGGCGACGAAGTGTTGACTCACCTCCAACAGAAATATGTCCGACTCCGAGAATCCAACACTGCCTTTCGCCTCGACTGCGGAACCACCCTTTCGGCTGGTACCGCGCCGCTGGTCGCGAGATGGGAGAATCGAGTACGACGACAACGCTACGTTCATCTCCCTGGCTTAACGGTGCCCATTATTTTGGGCAGAGACTTCCTTGCCAAAACAGGCATTGTAATCGACGTCAGTAGGGCAGGCTATCGGGAGGCCACGTTTGCACCCCTGAAACCGTTCTGCGAACCTCCGGCCGTACCGCCAACGCCACCATTGGCGCAAGCAACGAACAGCCAAGAGGAAGCGAGGGACTCCCTAAACCGGGTCACTGACCCCAAGACACCGAGTCCAGCGCCGATGGCAGCGAGCGCCGCCCTCATTGGGGAAACGACGCACCCACTGCTCACGCAGTTATGCAGCGTGTCAGGGCGAGAGAAAGCCCGACTGTCGTCGTTTCTGCGCCGCTATGATGCAATGTTCACGGACGGACCGGGCTGCACAAACGAAGTGCGACATCGCATTGACACGGGTGACGAACTGCCAAGGAGGCAGAACGCGCGGCCCGTAAGCTTACCTAAACGAAAAGCCATCGACTGTGCCCTGGACGAAATGATCGACACCGGAGTTGCCCGACGATCTAACAGCCCCTGGACATTCCCCGTGGTGTTGGTCCCGAAGAACGACAGCAGCTAACGTCTTTGCGTGGACTACCGCCGTCTGAACGACGTCACACGAAAGGACGCTTACCCGCTACCGAGCATCGACTCGATTCTGTCCAACTTGGACAGTGCGCGGTACTTCACCACCCTGGATGCCAGCCGAGGCTACCTCCAAGTTCGGATCGAGCCAGGTGACGAGGCAAAAACAGCCTTCTGTTGTCACCACGGGCTTGTCGAATTCACACGAATGCCCTTCGGTCTGTGCGGAGCGCCAATGACGTTCCAGCGTTTGATCGACCGAGTACTTTGAGAAGCCAAATGGAAACACGCAATGGCCTATCTCGACGACATTGTCGTCTACTCCAACACCTTTGAAGTTCACCTACGTCACCTCGAGGACATACTCGACCGGCTAAAGGCCGCGGGAATGACCCTGAACTCCGAAAAGGCTCAAATAGCCGAAACGCGCATCGCCCTGCTCGGGTTTGAACTTGATCGCTGGCGCATTGCGCCACATCCCGGCAAACTACAGGCAATCCTGGAGTTTCCTGCGCCAACCGACGTAAGCTCCCTCCGCCGTTACCTGGGAATGGTGAACTTTTATCGACAATTTATCGCAAACTGCGCAACGCTTCAAGCACCACTGACACGCCTATTGCGAAAGTCCGTTAGTTGGAGCTGGGGTCCCGAGCAGGAGGCGGCTTTTCGCCGCACCTCCTGAGCGCTCGCCGACACAGCCGAACTCAAGCTACCCGACTTGAACAAGCCCTTTCTGATCCAAACAGATGCCAGCAATCTGGGCTTGGGCGCGGTCAGACTTGTACCGTACGCATTACAAGTAATCAAATTACTTGTAATCGATTACTTTTTGGAGTAATTTTGTAATCAGTTGATTACTTTTATTAAGCAGTAATCACAAGAGTAATCTGATTACTTTTTGAAGTAATAAAATTACTAGTAACCGTTACTATTTTTCCAGGGGCAACCCCCCCCCCCCCCGGCACACGCCTGATTTTTTTCTGATATGACAAAAAAAAATTTTTTTTCGAACGGAAAAAAGAAAGATTTTTGCGGAGCTATAGGAAACGAGGTCAATCCCTTTCTATGTACAGTTTCTGTAAAATGTCCGTTTTTTTTGTTTTTTTTAGAGCTGGGATTGGGAGTGGGGAGCTTCAAGGAAGCCACAGTACGTGACAAAGGCCATTCAGGGCGAAGTTTGAGAGAGCAGAATGTAGCTTTGTAAGTCCTTCGTTCAAACTAGCCCCATCAGGCACACACACACAGAAATAAAAAAAAATAAAAAACTCCTGCTTAGGGTACCTTAGGGAGCCTTCATGTGCGCTTTGCTAGGGTGATGCCACCCTTTGTAATACCACTCGCTGCCAAACCAGCAGCCATTTTGGTTCACGGCGATAATCCGTGGGGCTTATAACCCTCCCGGAAACAAGCACCTTATCTCACAAGTTCGGAGCAGCGTTGTGGAACCTACGGAGGGAGGATTAGCATTTTCGCCCCTCGGATGGGAGGACCGATGGACACAAAGGCCACAATCCGGCGCACGGGGAAACAATGAGGAACAAAATGGCGGCGGAAGAGGGTGTGGGAAAGGGAAACAGGCAGTTGGCATCACTCTATGCGAAGCGCACATGAAGGCACTCTAGGGTACCTACTCACAGCCCATAGGAGAACCAGAACCGAAGAATGCCTAAAGCGGATGCAAAATATAGCAAAGCCATTTGAAATATTTCCCATTTCCCCTACGTGGTCTTTGTACCCTAGTAAAAAATACACCAGGCCGAGGGCTGGTGTGACTTGATGTTACACCAGACTTTTTCACAGATGTGATTTGGGACATTTCCTGGTGTTCTGGTGTGACACCAGAAATCTGGTGTGTTGGTGTGACACCAGAAATCTGGTGTTCTGATGTCACACCAGCAATCTGGTGTTCTGGTGGGACATCAGGTTTTGTTGTAGTGTGATACCAGAGCACCTGCCTGTTGACTGGGTGTTGCTTTACTCACAAAAAAGGGTACAGTGATAAGTTTGACAACAACGCTGCTGTCATATTACTTTATTAAAAAAGCAAAAAGCCCAACAGTAAAACTTCGGAAGCTTTACTGTTGTAGGGAGTTGGCCGCGATCAACTGGGGTTTGTCCGGAGCCACTGCCCTGCGTCGAAGAACCGGACACCCTGTCGTTCTGCAATTGTTGGCCTTTCAGCTTGCGGTTGACTCATGTCACGCGGATCCGTTCCGCGTACCCCTCCGCGCCAGAAATTTCCACTTCTAAGGCATCACATTCGACAGATGGCTCGATTCCCTTGTCCAGCTCTTTCAGGGAAGCTTCCTTATGTAGAAGAATATCAGATGTTTCTTCGAGCTCACCGATGTCTGTTGGATCAGTATCCAGCAGGACGCCAATCTCGTTGATGATCTTTGTTGTGGCGGCTCGCAGGGTAATCCTCTTCGCTTCAGGCGGTTGACGCCCTCGTCGCTCGTAGTAGGCATGATGTGGACGTTAATTCCCGGTTTTCGGCACCAAAAACTGTAATAATTACTAGCTTTCTCTGTTGTTTTGCTACCAAACGAAGCTCGTCGGAAGTCAGAAAGGCGCACCAACACACATCTTTTCGGCTTCGACTCACAAAGAAGACTTCTTTATTTTCTCAAACTTAAACAAGAATACCGGCGGAAAGGGAAAGAGAAACCTTCGAGGAGGCGAGCCGGTGAGCGCCCCGAGCTGCTCAAGGCCACCCGGGAAAGTGCTCGGAACGAGGGGGACACTTCTTGAGCACAAAGGAGCCCGCCGCGGGGTCTCCGGCGACCACCAAGACAGAAGGAAACAAGGCACCCCGTCGGGGGACGGGGCGGCACACAACCTAATAGAAAACACGCTCGTGGATGGGGAAAAGTCAACAAAAACACAACTCTGGTGTCACATCAAACTGCGTGGTGTGCACACCAAGCTGCCTGGCGGGCACATGAGCCTCTGTGGTGTGACACCAGACTGTCTTGGTGTACCCATCAGGCTGATGTGCGGGTACACCAGCATTTCTGGTGGGCACATCAGGTTGGTGTGCTCGATACACCAGCATTGCTGGTGGGCACACAAGATATTCTGGTGTCACACCAGGATTCTCTGATGTCACACCAGGATTGCCTGGTGTATTTTTCATTAGGGTAACAAGCAATGTTTGAAGTTGAGAAGTGGATGGGGCGATCTCTTCCGCTAATGGATACTACACATGATCCGTTTCAAATCCTGGAGCTGCTGCTCTTTTGTATAACATGCGAGCTCATCCACATGTGAATAATTAAATGAGCGACGCAAAACTTTGAGCGACAACCCTTGCTCAAGCTTAACAAGATCTAGAACCCCCTCCCCTCCCCCCCCCCAAACACACACACTGGCGAACGCCCAAATCATTAAACTTCTTCAAACGAATTCTATGCTTGTGTCCGTATTGTGAAGGTGCAGCGACCACGAAGAGGGAACCAGCTTTTCTTCTTCAATACTTGTGCAAATTTGAAATATAGGTTGGAATTAGTTCATTGTTATGAGCGCTAAAGATGTGCTTCAGACTTTTCACACAATAAAGTAATCGGAAAATTAACGATTACTTGTTTAAGTATTGTCCAATTACTTTTGCCGTCGAGTAATCAAGTAATCTTATCGAATACTTTTTAGCCAAGAGTAATAGCATACATGTACGTAACGCATTACAAGTAACGAGTTACTTGTATTTAGTTACTATTTTCGGTAACGAGTAACGTATTTAGTTACTTTGTTAGAAAAGGAACGTGTAACGGTATTCAGTTACTTTGAAGGCCAAGTAACGAGTAACGGTATCTCGTTACTTTTGAGGAGTAACGTGTACAACACCGCTTAACGGCCTTGTTTTTATTCTAGCCTGAGTATGCGTCTATTGTGGCAAAGGCAGATGGGCAACACGAAAAACAACTAAAGAGTATGACAGTACAGCAACGCATATCGCTGGACACGTCAGTCGAACAGTTCGACTGACGTGTCCAGCGATTAAGGTTGCTGTACTGAACTCTACAGCTAGGAATGTCCTTCACCCAGCGAGCACAATCAGGTTCTTTGGTTGAACCTTCTAGAAACAGGTACGGACCGAATGTAAACCTGGAGGTTGCAAGCACGGGAAGGCACATAACCCATTACCCGCTGTCCTCAATGAAGGCGCAGTTCTCGAAGATTCACCAGCTCTTCCTGAAACTCAACACTGCCCTTCCTTCAAGCGCGTTGGTAGAACGACTCTTCAGCGTCGCCGGAGATGTATTTTCAAGGAAGCGGGAAACATAACTGATGAAAACTTCCACAGGCAGCTGCTGCTTAAGGGCAATGACTACTAAAAAGAAAACAACAAACCATGAAACAAAAGCAGTTGTGTATTTCGTCGTCAAAGTAACGTGGAAAGTAACTCGTTACTTTTGAGGTAACTCACACGTTCCTTCTGAGAATCGGTAATGAGTAACGTATTTAGTTACTTTTTGAGCGAGTAACGAGTAACGGTATTTAGTTACTTTTTTAGGTAACGGGTACATGTCTGAGTAATAGTAATTGTAATCGATTACTTTTTTTAGTAACGTGTACAAGACTGGGCGCGGTCCTGCTCCAACAGCACGAAGGTGTACTCCGACCGGTGGCTTTTGCCAGCCGCTCGTTGGCGCCAGCTGAAAGGAATTACAGCACATGCGAACAAGAGTGCTTGGCCATCGTCTTTGCACTCCGGCGTTTCGACATATATGTCGACGGGACCACTTTCGTGATCGAAGCAGATCACCAAAGCCTAATATGGCTCTCCCGACTTCGCGAACCCGCGGGGCGCTGGCAAGATGGGCTTTGATGCTGCAAAAATACGACTACGTCGTGCGGTGCCGGAAAGGCAGCACAAACGTGGTGCGGACGCATTGTCACGAGCCCCCATAGACTGCACACAGGTTTCCGCAAAAACCCAGGCCGAGCCGACGACACTCACAGTGCCAGGCGAAGCCGTGACTCACTCCCAAAGGGAGGCAGCCGAGCTCACTACCCCGGACGAGACGATCAACCACCTAGACGCTGTGAACGCAGTAGGAATCGTGTTCAGCAAAGAAGAGCTTCTGAAAGCGCACCAGAATGATCCGTGTTGTCGAAAGGTGATCGACGATTTCGCGAAAGAGTCGGACGCCGTGGAGGCGGACGGTGCGACAGCCGGGTGCAACACTACTGGTATTGTAGTAGGCGCCGAGTGCCGGAACAAATCTGGTATTGGTGCGGGCACGGAGGATTCATATCTGCTGAGCAATGGCGGGCATTTGCTGAGGTACATACCCTCCGACGACTCCAACGAGGCGTTCAAGGTAGTGATACCCCGCTGTCTGAGAAACGCAGTTTTGCGCTACTATCACGACTCGCACTTGGCCAGACACGCGAGCGGCTCCAAGACTTACTCAAAGTTATGCCGTATCGCCACCTGGCCGGGCATGAAGCGGGGCGTTTTCCGTTACGCCCTCACGTGCCACTCCTGCCAAAGCTTCAAACCGAGAGGCGGCAAACCGCCGTGCTTAAAGCAACCGATTCCGAGCCACCCCTATAAAAATGGCTACTGCCGTTCAATAGACATCTGACCAACATTCTATTGTCCCTATTACCATTCTATTGCCCTCACTTGAATTCTAAGGACACTGTATTTCCCCTTTACTGACGTTTGGCACTGACGCGGTAGGCACTAAAATGGCTTTCAAATGCCAAAAGAAACCTTTAGCGTCTTCTTATTGGCAGGTGTCCATACAAAATTTGGGTATCGTCTTTTTATGGTCACCCCATTGTCAATCTAGCGCCCCCGGAAGCAGTGCCATACCGGACAACGTCTGCTGCAAGTGACGCGAACTTCAAGTGCAAACCATAGTTATGATGTACGCTAGAGGTTCAACTGGCGCTAGTGTGCCATGGCAAATTAAAGCAAACCATACATGGTAAATTTTTTGCAATATGTAATTTAATTACAATTAAAACTATTTTGCTCCGAAAGTAGTTAACCTTAGTTACAAGGCTTACAACTACTACTATATGAAAAATAATTCATTACAATTACAAATTACTTCAAAAAGTAATGCCATTACTTTACAATTACTTATTTCTGGGAGTGACCATCTTGGTCCATATGACATCAAATGACATGTTAACAATGAAACGCATTTGTTCATTCCTTGCCCCAATGTTTTGCGGAGGTTTAAGCATCGCCGAATAAATGTCACGAATTGTACATTTCTTCTGTGAATTTTGTTAAATTAATCATAGAACTTGACAATTTGGGATAATGCAATCCTACATTCTTATATTTTCAGTAAATAATAATAAAGTAGTTCATATACTCGAAGACACCAGATCGCTAAAATAAAATTGGTTCACACACTTTTGTTGCCCAGGCAAATAAAAATGTGACAATTCGCCATATCTGAATATTTTAATAGGGTTAATATGAAACTACAATCCACACGCGCTAATACGACCACATTCACATACACACGCTTCATGTTTTTTTCTTAAATATTTGCTTTGAGTTGAAATTACAATGGCTCAAAAATACATAAGAACCGAATTAGGGCTCCCGAATCAATGATGACAATATTCACAGGCGCGAGGACAGTCTCCAGAATGCTTATGCAAGTAATATCCGAAGGTAAACCAACAGAAAATAAACATGAAAATATTACAAAAAAATGCGACAGTACACCCAAAAATGTAAAGAACTGGAAAAAAAAACTACCTTCATAGACGACTAAAATCCTCAACCTCGGCTGAGAGCTGAGAGCTGAACCTCAATTTTGTTTCTTTCAAGCATTTATGCAATACCAACGGTACTAGAACCACTGAGTTGGGAAACTGCCACAGAGACTGCTCTGAAAAAGTGGCACCGATCCGTACTCGAGAACCGAGCTAATCACAACGCCGCCATTTCTAACGCAGCGGCCACTCGAGGAACTGCATTTGGGCTTTAATCGGCCATTTTGGCGCCGAAACAGATACGGTGGAAGCAGGCACGTAGCCAGGATTTTGCTTCGGAAGGGGGAGAGGAGGTCCCGGCAAAAAGGAAAATTTCGGGGGGGGGGGGGGGGGGGCGCCGATGACAAAATGTTGTTGAGGGGTGGGGGGAGAGGAGGTCCCGGCAAAAAGGAAAATTTTGGGGGGTCGGGGCCCCCCAAAACCTCCCTCTTGCGGTGTTGCTGTTTTTGTTCAATTTAAACACAATGTACAAAAAAAGTGTTTTTCGCGTTGCGTTTTTTTATGCTTTTCTTTGAGCCAGCATACATTCCGTTAGAGGTATATACTTTTTTTGTGTACTTTCGTCCCCAGCCACCTAACAGGCGTATCCGGTATGGGCGACGAAAAAATAATCCAACGTTTCAACCTGCAAACAGTAAAAGAATAGAGGGGATGCCAAACGAGAAAGTGTGACGGTTACGCTTATATCCTAAATGCCTTCTATTGGCGTGGCAAAGGGAAAACAGTGTTTTCGCCCATACTGAATATGACGACAATTCAAGATTGTGGCGCACTAGCAGAAAAGGTCTATATGCACTAGTTCTGAGTTGTAAGCCTCTAAATATGCAAACAAAGAGAAAAGGCTGATGGTGGGTTTATGGGTTATAGCTGTATATTTTATTCTTCATTAAATTAATCTAAGGGACGTTTAATAAATAATCATATAAAAGACATTGAGGTCGTTAGGCGTATAATAACAAGCTTGCAATTCGAAACTTCTCAACACTATAAAATCGCAACTGCCGAAAGCGGGTTTTCAGACAATTTGCGCCGGTGCCATGATTGGAGAGGCCTCAAGCCTAAACCCTATGGGCTACATAATCTATACTACGTTAGAAATATCAAAGTATAATATTGTAAAACATTAGAGTAAAATACACTTCCTATTGAAACCTATATTTTTAAATGCGAAATTTTATATTTTTAATGCGAAATTCATTTTGATAACAGAACAGAATGTTTTAGCATATTTAGAGGCTTAAAACTCAAGACCAGTGCATATACCTCTAACGGAATGTATTCTGGGTAAAAGAAGGGTGTGAAAAGAACACGACGCGAGAAAAACAACAATTAAAAATGTGTTTTTTTGTTTTTTTCGTTTATATAAAGTGCTGAAATTGAACGAAAAGTGAAAACCTTCTCTGTTTCATAATTTATTTCTCAATACTCGTACATGATAAGGGCACAAACTTTACTTAATTTGGAAGACAATGAAAGGTTCTACACGTGGTTTTATTTTAAAAACAAAACTAAACATAGTCGACTAAAAAAAAATCCGCAGTTTAGGTCACAGTTGTTCACGGAGGCATGTTTGGGGATTTTTACAGAGATTGAATCGACGAATAATAAATAGTAGTTGGAATGTCGTTTTGCCGACTTGCATATATATCACAATCAAAAAATATAGAGGCTCTCTTTTGAATACTTTGAGACTGAGAGTGGTTCAAAAACGCCACACACGACAATCGTCAAAACCCACCATCCGCATTTGCTCTCTTTTAGCATATATAGAGGCTTAAAACTCGAAACCAGTGCAAATACCTCTAACGGAATGTATTCTGGTAAAAGAAGGGTGTGAAAAAAACGCAACGCGAAAAACAAAAATTAAAAATGTTTTTTTTCATACAGCGTGCTTTAATTGAACGAAAAGTGAAACCCTTCTTTGTTTCATAATTTATTTCTCAGTGCTCGTACATCATACAGGCACAAACTTTGTTTAATTCGCAAGACAATGAAAGGTTCTACACGTGGTATTATTTTAAAAGTAATACTAAACATATATAGTTGACTAAAAAAAATATCCGCAATTTAGGTCACAGTTGTTCGCGTAGGCATGTTCGGGGATTTTTACAAAGATTGAAGCGACGAATAATAAATAGTAGTTGCAATGTCGTTTTATCTACTTCCATATATATCACTTTAAAAATATACAAGGTGTTTCACGAAAGGTGGACAAATTCAATATTGCGAAAACTACGCGTCGCACCGAAAAAAGGCTTGTGTCGTCTTGGTCCTGGGCCAGGAACCTAATTAGAAAAATTATTAAATTCTGAGATAATTATATTGTTAATTATTTTTACGGAATTAACTTTTTAATATTGGGTTTACGGACATGGTTTCAATTAAAAATTGCTCAGCATCATTAAAAACCACTACATAAAAAAATTGCAGAACGATAGAAGGCACGCGAGCATTTTACGGCTTTCTGGGAAACCATACAAATTGTACGGGTTTTTAGTTTCGGTTTGTTATCGGAGCGCATCTGGGCCTGCAGCACCGCGCCCGTGGAGAGATAGTGCAACCAGCCTCTGCTGCGTTGCGCGATGACAGAGCAGCAGAGGCTGGTTGCACTATCTCTCCACGGGGCGCGGTGCTGCCGGGGCCGAGATGCGCTCCGATAAGAAACCGTAACTAAAAACCCGTACAATTTGTACGGTTTCCCAGAAAGCCGTAAAATGCTTCGCGTGCCTTCTATCGTTCTGCAATTTTTTGATTTAGTGGTTTTTGATGATGCTGAGCAATTTTCTAATTGAAACCATGCCCGTAAACCCAATATTAAAAAAGTTAATTACGTAAAAATAATTAACAATATAAGTATCTCGGACTTTAATAATTTTCAGAAATAGGCCCCTGGTCCAGGACCAAAAAGACACAAGCATTTTTTTGTTGTAACGCGTAGTTTTCGCAATATCGAATTTGTCCACCTTTCAGGAAACAGCCTGTATATACGCTCTCTTTTGAATACTTTAATATTGAGAGAGTCAAAAACGCCACACACGACAATCGTCATAACCTCGTCGTTCTTACCCGCTTCTTTTGAGGTTTTTTTCTCTCAGAAACTAAACATGTCAGGTCAGGACATTAAAATAAAAAGGATTATTCTTCTTGGAACATGCACTACAAAATATAAAAATTTGAAGCAAAATAAAAAATACGACCGCACCTCATTGCTTGAATCCAAATGAAACCGCCCATATATACCGGGTGTTTTTGCGAAGACTTTCAAAAATCCTAAAAATTAGGGCGTTTGAAAAAAAAAATAAAGAAACTGTCTTCGGGAACAAACTACCAGCCACGGCGGACGTCAGGATTTTCCAAAAACACACTAATTAGCCAGCTAATGATTTAAAATTTGTTAACTAACTTTTTAATTAGTGGAAATAGACATGTGGTTCCAATTAGAAAGCTGCTGAGCGTTATCGAAAACCACTGAATCCGTCATCTTCAGAAGGACTTTGAGCGCGTGAGAAGAGTAGTAGCGCACTAAATTTACCACTCGTGGAGCAGGTACAAGGCTAGCGGTTGCGGTAAGGCGCCCGCGCGATTTTTCCTCCTCTTATCTAGCCCCAGCCTTGTACCTGCTCCACGCTTGGTAACTTTAGTGCGCTACTACTTTTCTCACGCGCTCAAAGTCTTTCTGAAAATGGCTGATTTAGTGGTTTTCGATAACGCTCAGCAACTTTCTAATTAGAACCATTTGTCTATTTTCACTAACTAAAATGTTAATTAACAAGTTTTAATGAATTAGCTGGCTAATTAGTATGTTCTTGGCAATTCCTGACGTCCGCTGTGGCTGGTAGTTTGTTCCCGAAGACAGTTTCTTTCTTTTACAAACGCACTAATTTTTAGGATTTTGAAATCTTCGCAAAAACACCCGATATACAGTATATATACACGCATATACAGGGTGTTTTATGAAAAGTGGACAGATTCGATATTGCGAGAACTATGCGTCGCAACCTGTGGTCTCAACACAAAAAGACTTGTGTCGTTTTGGTCCTGGGGCCTATTTAGGAAAACTATTAAAGTTCCGGATAATTAAGTTAATTATTATTTTCGCGTAATTAATTGTTTTAAATATTTAGTTTAAGGGCACGGTTTCAATTAGAATATTGCTGAGCATCATCGAAAATCACTAAATCAACAAATTGTAGAATGATAGAAGGCACGCGCGGTATTTTACGGCTTTCTGGAGAAACCCCACAACTTCGATGGATTTTTAAGTTTCGGTAGTTTCGGTTTCGGTGACCGCACTCGCGGAGCGGAGTAAGCAGCAAAGCGAAGTTTCGTATTGTATATAAAACTTTTATTTTAATAAATTTGTTTTAGTTTTTTAAGTTCGCTGAAACATTTTATTGCTTTGTTTTGCCACTGTTTTACTAATAATGTTACGTAACGTTTTATTTCCGCATTTAATATGCATTTTGATAAAGCCTTGTAGAAGCCAATCCAATCCACTCTGAACTTTCATTTTGTCCGAAAGTCTCTTGCGTTTCGTGGGTATTTTATTTTTACGTAGAACTCAGATTGACCCGATATGCCGCATCCGAGAATGAAATTAGCGACTAGTAAGTGGCGAGGCACCACGCGAGCAGAAATAAACAGCCCTGGAGGTCGTGGGCACGGCTCAATCGGCTATGTGCTCGGTGCTGCTGTCCCAAGGTAAGCCCTTTGTCTCTGCGCCCTTCTAAGCTTCCGTTCTGGATTCTCCTTAATTTCCTTGCCCGCGTTTGCCCAATCGCGTTCAAGAAATGTATTCTGACAGTCATCTCCCGTTGGCGATCCATCTCTCCACGCGCTTTTCGTCAAACCGCCCGACGGGTTGCGAGAAAATCGCGAGGCGGTCGACCTGGCAGACGTTTTGTCGTACGCGGTTCGTTTTTCACGCCTTGCTTCGTCCGCGTCAGTCGTCACTTCGCGTCAGCACGCATCGCTGCGTACCGATATCTGTCCTGGCCAGGTTTCTTTGTCGGCCCGCGTGTCTTATTAGGGAGTTGTAGTATAGTTTTTCTTTTCCGCTAGAGTAAAGCTATACGCACTCCGGAGTGCATTTCGGACGAAATGGCTATACGCACTCCGCTAAACTCGTATAAAACGAAAGGTCACAACGAGGTTTCTAAGCGATTTAAGGTGTCCGCTTTGTATGCAAGTTGACGCAAGTTCTATCCGCGGTGGGCCTACTTTTTCTTCTTTCTTTTCCTTTCTTTTTTTCTCGAACATTTTGTTTTGTCGAGGCATTTGGCGATATTTACGACATTTCTTTTTTGCGATGATGATGTCGCGGAAACTTCGCAGAACTAAATGGTATGGGACTCCCTTTCCGGAGGTGCGATCGGGGACAGAGGGGCTTGGGTTGCCGGCTGGACGCCGCGAAGCATCGTTTACTGGTTACGTTTTGTAATTAGCAGCCGATACTGTCACCGCGAAGCGGCGTGAACGCAGGCGGGGGCTGGCTTAACACGCTCCCCAGTGATACACGCGCCGTTTGAAAAGGGTGGCCCGAATTTCATGAGCTCTCCGCGGAGTGCGTACAGCAATTTCGTCCGAAATGCACTCCGGAGTGTGTATAGCTTTACTCTTTCC
The DNA here is from genome assembly GCA_037355805.1 of Ixodes ricinus. NCBI lineage: Eukaryota > Metazoa > Arthropoda > Arachnida > Ixodida > Ixodidae > Ixodes > Ixodes ricinus. The sequence continues at coordinate 5,171 of JAZHYW010012671.1, read as the reverse complement.
GCTATAGTATCGGTAAAGAAAACGCCGCAGCTGCGCATGCGCGCCGCCAGCCTTGTCTGCATAGTTCAAGCCTCTTCTGGCGGATTACGGAGCGCTATCCGGGTGCTTAGCGGGCTGCGGAAACGGTCTACTACAACTCCCTATTATTGTTGTCGGTGTCCTCTAACAACGCAAATGAAGCGTGTGAAAAAAAAAGAAGCTTTATGTGGTTAGAGTTTTAATCTACTGCAGTAGTTTTTATGGTTTTTTTTGTTGCGATTGATGTGAGGTTTATAAATAATAATTTCGTGGGCGCCATCTAATATAAATAAGATGTGTATCCCAATTGAAGCAGTGAATGCCTTTCCGGCACTATAGAGTGTGTTTTTTATTTACAAAAAAAAAAACCTGCAGCGCCGAAAACTTTGGCATTATAGCAGGCACAGCCCATAGATTAATACGCTCAATAAAATAAAAACAGAACACTTGAATATACAACCTGGGCTGTCAATAAAGAAAATACATAAACATTGAACATAAACAACATTAAAAATCAAGACCATTTCCTGAGATAAATGGTCCCACGTCGTCACGAATAAAAAAAAACTCTGGTAACAGGTTCCATTGAGCGATTGTGCGTGGAAAAAATGAAAACTTCTTATAATCTGTTCTACAAGAAATTTCCCTTATTTTTCTGGTATGATTCACACGATTTGAAATGTAGTTAGGTAATTTTATGTAGTTGCTTTTATCAATACCAGTCATATCATTAAAAATTGCGAGCAAGAACCTCAATCGAAAATCTTTGCGCCTTGACAATAAAGTTTCCCAACCAAGTACATTTTTAGTCCCTGTTACGCTATTGTTTCTACTATAATTTCCTGTTACAAATCTCGCCGCACGGTTTTGAAGTTTTTCTAACTTATCTGCAAGGTACTTCTGATGCGGATCCCACAAAATACATGCGTATTCCAGTGTAGGTCTTACCAAACAGCAATAGGCAGTCTCTTTTAGTTTCCGTGGAGCACGGACTAGTGAGCCGTGCACTCTGCGTACAGTGCGCCGCAATATGAAAGACCCACTGGGAGCCAGTTTTGGCCGAGCACTGCCACTTCGGTTTTTCCCTCGTCGAGCGGTGAAAATTCCCTCTTTTCCCACAACACAAACCTTGTTAGATACAGAAGTCGTTTTGAAGCTACGCATGACGCCAGGTATATTTAAGTGCAGCAACACCTCCCGTATGTTTTTGTTTTGCAGAAGCTTGCGTCGCATAAATTACGAAATGTAGAAGTTCATACTCGGAACGAACCAGGGGAACTAAATGAAGGCAAGCGAGCCATTAACTATACTAAGCTAAAATCGCCTGTTCGTATTTCGTGTTGTCGAAAGGGACCGTACCCACTGAGCAATCCATGATCCATCGCACTGACAGGACGTGTTGCGTAGCTAGCGGTGAGGTAAGCGCACGAACCGGCAGTACTGTATCGGCAGTCTTGCAGCACACAGATGATGTAAGTCGTGTATGAATTAGATTGGCGTTTCAAAACAGATAAAACTGTCTGAGTAGCTAGTGCCGACTTCCGTTGTCTTGTTCGATGCAGATAAGAAAATTACGTAATTTTGGTGTCAGTTTTTCTGTTAAAATATTGTCCTACGTTTTCTATGCGCGTTTAAATTCTGGTTTCCCTTTTTCCTAGCTGTCATGCTGTTTTGCCACAATATGGGAAATTTCCACAATCCGGCAACACTGCTGGCGCGCTGGCTGAGCGGTGGCTGGCAGGGGCGCTGCGACGCTCTGGGCAATTCCATTCTGCTTCGGGGAGGACGCTCACTCGGGGCTCAGCACAAACTGATAAGCGCGTTTCGCTTTAGCTGAGCCCCGAGTGAGCGTCCTCCCCTTGAAGCAGAATGGAATTGCCCCGAGCGCTCGCAGCGCCCCCGCCAGCCACCGCCTCGGCCACGCGCTCCCAGTGGGTCTTTCATATTGCGGCGCACTGTGCATCACCATATTTGTATCCGTGATGAGAGACGTCGGCACATTAACAGCTAGCTGCACGGGCCACAATCAACGAGATGGTCATACTACGCAAATCTTTCTCTATTTCAGGTGACGTCCCGAATAAAAACTGTGTGACACTTGGAAAGAGAAAACCGAGGACAGCAGGTGTTGCAGACTCCTGGTTTTTGGAAATCCCGGAGTCCGGACAAACAAGTGCGAAAAGGTTCTGTTGCTCTCCGTGAGAAGGCAACGCGAATGACTTGCGAGCGCCTCAACGGGAAAAACCTTGATGAAGATTTCGGCAAGTCGAGTGTGTTAAAGTTTCTTCGTCTTGGGTAAGTGTCGGCACGGTTGGCTTTTGTACGACATTATTTTGATTTAATATGTCATAGAGCGGGCTCGGCCTACTCGAAGCCAAAGTTCTACTGAGACAAACCAGAAGGTCGAGAGACTGGAATGGAAGTTCCTTACCGCAGGTGCGTTGGAAAATCGACATCGAAAAAAATCACCGTTCATGAGCACACATTTCTTTGCCTCGCAGCAATCTCAGAGGTTGCCGTTGCTTTTAGCTGAAACTGTGAAAATTCTAATGCTTTGCACATTCTCTTCCTCGGCTGTTTTTTTATTGATTCGGCATTGTGCAAATGCTGCAGCAAATTAGTTTAATGACTACAGTCCTGACTGGGCAGCCAAGAAACATCTTGGCTACACACGCACACTTGACAGGCCCGACCCAAACAAAAAAGCCAACCGTGCCGACACTTCTCCAAGATGAAGTGCCTTGAACATAGTTGTTGCTCCAGTTGTTGGTGGAGGAGGGTTCAGCCCCGATTGTTAGGAGCTTGGTGGCGGGCGCGTTGCTGAGTGATGTGCCAACTTGCGCTGCTTTACTTCGACTATGTACATTTATTTACATAGTTACAGAAATCCCAACTTAGACGACCATCTCGACGACCCCCCCCCCCCCCCCCCAGAGCCTCGGGTGAAGTCATTATTGTCTTCCCCTGTTCTTCCATTTGACATTTCCAACTCTCTCTCTCTCTCACTGATGAACAAACCAATCAGTTAAAATTCTACATTGTCCACGTGCTCCTATATGAACCAGTCGACGGCGAGGACTATCCGCGACTGCTGTAAACCACAGCAGTGGTCGAACCCTTCAAAGTTGATGCCAAGTATCCCGTTGGAGGTATTACACCAGCGCTAGCGATATTGTCGCAGTGTCCCCTGCACTTTGCTAAAAACTACATCATAGAAACCACTATTATTGGCTGTCGAATTGCGATAGCATTCATCGGGAGACATACGCCACAGCTCACTGTGAAAATGACGACACAAATTTTGAGTAAACACTTTATTTTGTGAATGGTTTACTACAATCATTGACGTCAGATACTGCCGCTCCATTGTGGGCCACTCGACCCGCCGCTCTTCACCAAGTCAACGCACCATAGTTCGGGGGCGGCTCTCCCTTGTCTGCAAGCTAAATGAGGAGCGCCCCGTCCCGCGTCAGTTCTTCTTTGGGCTCCCAGCGCTCCTCTAGCCTGGCAGCCCAGCTACGTTTCTCTGCCCAAGCCAGAGGCATTTTCTGGATGGTAATAAACCCTTACGGGTCGTCTGGTCGATCGCCGGCGGCGGACGACGGAAGTCAAAAGCCACATCATGTATGTGAGGCGCGGATTTACCTCCTTGCGCCGCAGCCAATCGGGTGGAGTGCGCATTCATTCTCTGCCACCTCCGAATAGGGTGCTTATGTGAAGGAGTGCGTACTGCTGCTCCACATACACGCGACACAGATTTATCTTCTTTTGTTACGAGGCCAGATATCGTATAGCGAAATCCGGGTGAAGTAGCTAAAGAATGTTTTCGCATTAAAAAACACTGCAACACTGCAAGTGTTGGCAGTCCCCCTCACAGATTACTCGATTCTTGCTTCCTTAGGAACCCTGCGCTGTGTCTCCCCATCCAAAGCCGCCTGTATGAGGAGACGTCGCCCCAACTTTACGACGCCACCTTCCCGCGCCCCAAGGTGCTGCCATGTGGAAAGTCACAAGCCCCACACAAACAGACGTGCACTGACCAACTTCACTAACATGCTCAGATACTCTCCACTTCTCATGATTTTTGTTCGGGCTTTGCCCGTTGATGCAAGCGAGTCATTCTTGTTTCAAGGAGAGCGACCGAGCCATTTTGCATGTGTGTTCGGACTCTCGGGATTTGCAAAAACTGGCAATGTGCAACGCCTGCTGTCCTCGTCTTTTTTTCCCCAGTTCATCCTTTGTCCTTGTGCAACAGCAGACTGTTGCACAAGAACAACACCATTTTCGTGCATGGTGTCACCTGAACCGGAGAAAGATTCGCTGCATAGTGTGGCCCGTGAGGCTGTGCGCGCGCCGCTGTCTGCTATCACGAACACAAATATAGTGATGTACCCAAAGTGCACTGCTCGCTAGCCTTGCGTGAATACACCCTATAGGGTAAATGTTGTTCGAAGTATCTTTATGCATAGCTGATGCAACCTGCATTCTCTTTTGGCATTGCCGGTAGCAAATTGTGTCTGTTAGTATTGCATACCTGCCAAGTTTCCCGTATTACCCGCAAGACTTTTGAATTTTGATCAGTTGTACGATTGACAGAAAAAGCTCCCGGAAAACATAAATTACCCCTCCCCCCCCTTTCCTTCTGCACTTAAAGAATGAGTTTTTGCTATCGCAGCAGACGGCTGCAATCCCGTGAGCATGAGCAGTGCAATATATAAATAATAAAGCTGTCTTCATGTAAATTTGTTGTCAATAGTTCTTCTTAAACCCTTCTGCTTAGATATTCTCCTGGATTTGGTTTCTCTGAACTTGGCAGGTATGATATTGTTTGTGCCTTTTCTATCTTTTGTCATTTATGTAACATAAAATATCTGTTCTTCACATTTATAATCAGTGCAGCCCTGGTCAAGCAGGAGTTGCTCAGTGAACTCCTAGTTTGAGTTCCCTGGGACGACACCACTGACATCACCTACAGTGCCGAGGTTCAGGCGTCATGGCAGATATCAATAGGAGTTCATGGTAAGTTGTCCTATCTACACTGTAAAAAAAAAAACCGTAAGTCAACGGACTTTTCAGAACTGGAAAGTGCTGTGAGAGGCGCGCACGGGCAAAACGCCGTAGAGGCGACATGACGGAACGAGTCCGTAAATGTA